>MU224450.1:467264-486586 GCA_018584345.1 Thuja plicata
CTGCATGGTATAAATCAGCTTGTAGTTGATAGTTTTGAAGGAATTTCATCATTGCAATATGAGGATAAAGAAGTAGTTGAAGAATGCATTTCACATAATGATGAGTTACCTAATTATGCAAAGGAATTCCATGAAGTTGTAAGTGATTTTTCTTCCTCATATGCTGAAAGTACACATGATGTTGAAAGTAGTTTCAAGGTGTTTGTTAACCCACTGTATGATGAGGATGTTGATGTGGATTAGCCCATCATTTGTCAAAATGTGTACAAAGGATCTTTGCATGAAATTATCAATCCACTTTTTGAAGAGCATGATGAAGTTTCAGATTTGGTTAGTTATGATTTTGATGATGATTCAGTGTTATGCTGCAGTAAGAAATCAGATTGCTTCTCTTCTAGTTGTGACAGTGATTACGATGAAAATGTTGTGTTTGGTGATGAAAGATATGATCAAGCATTTGTTGAAAATCAGCCGACATGTGATAACAATTTTTATGATGGTGTTGTTGCTAATTCAGTGTGTGATTGTGAAGATACACTGGAAAATTGTGGAGTAATTTTCAAGGCTGATGTTGATGAAATGTGTGAATACAAGTCTGATTACTCATTTGACTACTAGTTGGATACACAAGGTGAGTTACAAATTCATGACATATATGACTCATTTGGTGAAGTAGAGTTTCAACACTTTATGTTTCTGATTGATAGCATGAATAAATCAGTTTATGAGGCTGAATTTGATATTAGTATTCATGAGCATGCTGATGTATATTTTCATAGTGGACAAGATGAAGAAAGTGTGTCTAGTTTTTATATGCACTATGAAAATGAAGAGAGTTATTTTGTTTTTCCAAATAAGGAGATTGAAGATGTACATGAAATTGGTGAAACTGATATGAATGACACTTTCAGCTTACCTCAAGAAAATGCAAATGAAAATTAGGTTTATGACAGAGGCAAGTGTTGATTTTAGTTGTGGAGATGTTTGAGGCTTTTTGCAAATGATGTATATGTTGTATAGTATCTTTCCCTTTCAGTCATGTGGTGTGTTTCCTTTCAATAAAGTGGTTCCCTATTTTTGGAGAAAAATTTCAAAGGAGAAGAGAGAGAAAGTGAAAGGAGAAAGTCTGATTTATTTTGTGAATGGTCTACTGTACCATGAGATTCTGAAAGTTCTCTGCATGCCTGCATGGGGCACGTGTCCTTAGTCAGAGCCACTATTGGTACTCAAAAATACAACAAGCATTTTTGAGTGTTTTACTAGTGCTTTGCATTTTGACCCCCTATAAGTGTTTTTTGAGCCTATTTTCCCAAATGCAATTCTGAAGTTTTTCATGCATATCAGGTGTTCATCACTCTTGTTTTGACATTTGAAGACATCCCAGTTCATCAGTTTAAATTTTTAAGTTGTTTCGTGATGTCTTGCTTTGAGCACTTGTCCAAATCTGCATTTCTGCCTAAGTGTCAATTTGTTGTAACGGGCCCCATTTGCATTTAAATATCTTGTGTCTTGTTGAGTTTCATGCGTCACCACTTTGGAGAATGTTGAGAATGTATATTAGAGATCCTATATTTAAAATCCCAAGTTATTTCAACTCCGTTTGATAGGTTTTCTGATCTCTCAAAGTTGGTCTTCCAGAGATATCTTGTTTCTTTGTCCTGCCCTGAATTCTAAGTAGCCCTATTTGACCAATTGTAAGTTTTGACCTTGTGACCTAATTGAAAAAATTCCTTTTGTACTCCATTACAAAGGTCAAATAATTCTTGAGTCTCCGTCTTTAGGTCATGACAAGTTCATTTGGTCAGTTTGCTAAGCCCATTCCGTTTGCATTTTCTATCAATTTGCCAAATGAGGAAATGTAGTTTTCCAAGTAGCCTTCTTGGAGGTCTCCCAGTTTGCATCCGGTTCAAGGTCAAGAAGAATTGAGAGTTTTTTTTCATTTTATACTTGGAGGTGTACTTCCCTAAAGATTCTTGGACCTTAACCAATCCATCTAGTCACTTTCTTAAGCCATTTCCAAACCAAACTTCTGCATATTTCACTATTTTATTCCAGAATGTTTGTAATAGGCTGACTTTGGTGTTTTTTGGTTTTTCACCTTATGGTTTTATGAGTGAGATAATTGTGGATTCATTTTCCTTTTATGGGAGTGAATAAATACCGAAGATTCTAGTTCATGAAGGTTTCAGTTGATGAGTTTTCAAATTCAGTTTTGAGAGGTAGTTTGTGTAGTTTGCAATACAGAGTAGAATTGGAGTAAACTGAATGGTCATTTTATGAGATTTGTTTTCAAGAACCAATCATGGAAAAATTATCATGGCATGTAAGTGTACAACTTGATCTGATGGCGAAGTCTCAGAGCATATATTGCTAATCTTTCAATGATTGATCCAGATGAAGTTTATGCTGATTCAACATTTTGCACTTACACTATTTTTCTAAATTGCTAAGTTTGAACAGTTACATCTTGTACCTAAGGATAAATCTGGCCAAGCCCTTTTGCAAGATTATTCGATGAGGATAAATGATTTATTTTTCCAAGTGACAGATCTTCAAGTGGTGATATGATGACTTTTTAATTGGCACCTTTGGCAGGGTTTGCACAAGTTTTAATTATGCGGATTGCGGATATAACGAACTAGTATACTTTGCATATTATTATCTTTGGGACTGATTGTTTTCAAAGCCATTCCAATTAATATGATAGAGAAGAATGTACTGTCCGGACCCCATAGTTGCAAAGCATTATTTAGTTAGTTTTTAAAGGTTGATTTGGAGGCTACTTGCCAATAATAAAATCGATTTGCGAAACTTTGAAAGTTGTTTTTTAAAATGTTCGCTAGTATTCAGAGCATATAAATGAAATTCTTTGGAGGGAGGATTGCATTATTTTTTATAAACTTTATAATTCAAATGGAAACCAGCAAAAAAGGGCTTTGAATATATTTTATTTTAAAGACAAAACCAACAGACTAGCAGCCTGCGGCAAGCTAGAAAAGAGATTTTTAAATTTTTTTAATTTCTAAAATGCAAATGTGCATCCATAGGAAGGGGAGCCCAGCTCCATGGATCAATATGGAATTCTTTAACAACATTTAAATGGTTCCATAGATGAGAAACAAGTACTGGAAGCTTTCAAGAAGCTTGAAAAACAAAGAAAAAACAACAGCAAAGAGCATGTTGAAATCAGCCAAAGAGGAGGTTTTTAAAGTTTTTTAGAGATCTAAATTGCAAAGTGAATCCATAAGAAGGGGAGCCCATCTACATTGAGCCAAATGAATATATTTATAAGCCATAAAATGATTCCATTGGTGAGCAGCACTTGTTGGAAACTCTCAGAAGTTAAAAAAAATGCATAGAGATATATCCCACATGCATGGTGCTGCAAAAGTTTTTAGTATTTATATACTAAAACACTTACATTATAATGTGAAGAAAGAACTAAGAGGCTATTTAGTGGGCCTCTTGGCTAGATAGTTTAGTGTGTGGTGGGCCCCATTATTTTGGAGCAAAAAGAAGAGATGACACATGGTGCCCAGTGGATTTATGGACCAATCAAAGGATGACACATGGCGCACAGTGGACCTACAGACCAATCAAAAGATGACACATGGCACAATCTAGTACAGTGTTGAGGTAGTGAATCAGAGGATGACACATGACACCCAGTGGACCTCTGGACCAATCAGAGGGTGACACTTGGCGTAATCTAGTGATATGTGCATATTTGAAATAATTTAAATTTAAATTTATTTCAACAAAAAGGTTAACCAGTGTGCAAGTTCTAGGAAAATCAATGGTTAGCTTAATGGCTTAATAGAAAGATGCACACTATCTAACCATTAAGCCATTAAGCCCTTGCAACAAGTGTCACATTCTGGTGCATCCTGGAGAAATAATGAATTAATGAAAATATTTGATTAAATCCATCACAAATGGCAAAGAGTTAAAAAGTGTGCAACTTCAACAAGATCTAAGGGTTTGCTTAATGGCTTAATGGAAAGATGCACACTATCTAACCATTAAGCCATTAAGCCTAAGTGACAAGTGGAAAAATGAGATGAAATCTGAGATTAATTTGAAATTTAAAATAAATTCATCTCAAAAAAGAAGGGGTTAACTAACTTGCAAGTTGAAAAGAATCTAAGGGTTTGCTTAATGGCTTAATGGAAAGATGCACACTATCTAACCATTAAGCCATTAAGCCTAGGTGACAAGTGTCACAATGAGACAAAATCTAGAAAAAGGGAAAATTTATAGTTTAATTTGTCTCATCTCAATAGTCAAACTATTGAATTAATGCAAATATTTTAAATTTTTAAATGAAAATCTGCACGGGAAGGCAAATTGGAATTAAAGATTCAGAGGGCAAATTTTGTCCAAACTATAGATTATTATATGTTTCCGAAAAGGTCTCAGAGTGAAGAAGATGATTTTGTAGATCAATTGAAGAAAAATCAAATCTGATTTTTACAGTTTCAGTTTGAACAGTTGCAGATTTTTTGGGAAGCAGACAGGTGTCAGTGGCTAGATTGTTTTCCCCTTTCTCCTATATCTGGTTTTTTCCTCCATTATAACAGAGATGGTGAAAATTATGCTGCTAGGTAGTATTCAGACTCTTGATTTTTATTTCTTTGTGTTGATGGTCTTGCAGTGTTCAGTTCCAAATGAATTTCAATGAATAATGATGGAATCCCTGTTCAAATATCTATCTGATGTCTTTGTATGCTTGGTGTTAATTCTTTTGTATTAATTTGTAAGGTATGTTAATGCACTAGTTACAAGGTAGCTATGGTTTTATTTTTCAATTTTCTTTCAAGGAGAGAATAAATCTTGAATGCAATTTCTGAGAATTGAATGTTTGTATATGAATTTGATGTCCAAATATTGAAATGAGAAGAATGGATTGTAAGACATTTCATTCGGGTTATTTGATTTTGAAGTTGGGGTTTTCTGGGAATGCATATTTGTTTGACTTTTTTTCCCAATAGATAAGGCACTTGTCCTTTACTGGTTATGCAGTTTCATCATCAATCATTTAAAATCAAACCATTTTCTCTTTCCTATTTAAGAGCGGAAATGTGTACAAGTTGCATTGAATAGTGCAAATATATTTGGTGATTCCTTGTAGAAGTGAATCTGATAGGTTAGCCTGCCTGAGACTCTGGGTTCGAAGAGAAGAAGGGTGAATATCCTTATATCACTAGTTTTTGCTATATTTTACCATTATGGTTTGTTTGATTAAGCTTTTGCATTTGGTTATGCTTGGTCATATGCATAATGTTTGATAAGTTGGTTCAATAACTCCTAATAGAAAATCAGTTCCCACATTAATATATAGTGTGCAATTAGTAATCATAAAGAGGTAAAACCTACCTGAGTATATGTGGAGCTCAAAAATGAAGAATGATTTTGTTCAATCCTTAGCAATTAGGCTTTTCTTGGCTTGAAATAGTATTAAAGGGTATAATGTTCAAGTAGTTTATCAAGAACTATGTTTCATGCAAGAAAAATCCCTAACACAAGGTAATGAAGATCAAGTTGATACATAAAGAGTTGTACCTATACTTTCAAGATATGTAAGAAGAAACCATCCAGAGGACCAAATCATAGGAGATAAGAAAGTCGATACAAGAATAAGAAGTAAGTCTTTAAACTCAAATTGCTTAATTTGTGAGTTTGAGCCAAAATCTATCAATGTTACACTAGATAATGAAGAATGGATAACTTCTATGAATGATGAGATTGAGTAGATTAAGAAGAATAAAACATGGTCACTTGTGCCAAGACTAGATGACAAGAATGTAATGGGTACAAAATGGATATTCAGGAATAAGTTGAACGAGAATGGAGAAGTCACAAGGAACAAAGAAAAACTAGTATGGAAGGGGTATGCACAAGAGGAAGGTATAGACTATGGAGAAACCTTTGTACCCATTGCTAGGTTAGGAGTAAGAATACTACTTGCTTATGTTGCATACAAAGGATTCAAAGTACATCAAATGGATGTCAAGTCAGCATTCCTAAATGGAATACTTGAAGAAGAGGTGTACATTGAGCAACTAGAAGGGTTTGTAGATCCAAACAAGAGGAACATGGTATGTAGACTTCACAAAGACTTGTATGGATTAAAAAAAGCTCATAGAGCATGGTATGAATGACTTCATTCCTATCTAATAAGTATTGGATTCATAAGGACTAGTGAAAACAGTAATCTTTATTTGAAAAAAGATATTGATGCTAACACTTTGATTGCTGAAATATTTGTTTATGACATCATATTTGGAGGCAATGATATACTATGTAAGTCATTTTCTGATGAGATGAGAAAATATTTTGAGATTTCTATGTTTGGAGAGATCAAGTTCTTTCTTGGTCTACAGATCATTCAACAAAGTGAAGGTATTTTAATTACACAACCCAAATACATCAAAGAGGTCCTAAAAATATTCAAGATGGAAGATTCCAAACTAGTTGGAACACCGATGG
Source organism: Thuja plicata (assembly GCA_018584345.1). NCBI lineage: Eukaryota > Viridiplantae > Streptophyta > Pinopsida > Cupressales > Cupressaceae > Thuja > Thuja plicata. The sequence goes on from MU224450.1 coordinate 473,754, forward strand.
CTACTAGAAGTAAGTCAACAAAGGAGGACAAGAAAACATAGGTAAATCAGACTTTGTATAGATTAATGATAGGAAAACTCATGTATATTGTACACACTAGACCAGATATTGCACATGCAGTATGATTTGTTGCTAGATTTTCTGCTAACTCTAGGGAATCACATATGACTGTTGTGAAAATAATTCTAAGATATCTAGAGAATACTGAGGAATTTGGCTTATGGTATAGAAGAGAAGGAAAATTTAAACTTAAGGTGTTTACCAACGCTGTTTGGGTTGGAATTCTTGATGACCGAAAGAGCACAACTAGAGGAGCATTCTTTATGGGTGATAGACTTGCTACATAGATTAGCAAGAAGCAAGGATGCATCTCACAGTATACTGCAGAATCATAATATATTGTTGTTTTTGCAAACTTCTTAAATATTGCATAGATCAAATAGTTACTGGAAGGTATGCATATGAAGATCTCAGAACCAGTGATTATATATTGTGATAACACCAGTGCAATAAACATTTCCAAGAATCCAGTCATGTATTCCAAGGCTAAACACATTGCAATCAAGTATCATTATTTAAGAGAACAAGTTCAAGAAAAAGAATTGATACTTGAGTATGTGCAATCAAAAGAACAATTGGTTGATATCTTCACCAAGCCACTGCCCAAGGATACATTTGAGTATCTGAGAAAGAGACTAGGGGTCAAACCCTTGTCTACCAGTCAGTAAAAGACTGAAGGCTGCATTAGCCTATATATTATCAGAATATCATTCATGTTGAAGCAATAAAAAAGATGAACTTCAAAGCTACATCTATATACAGAAAGGTATATATCATAACTAAGCACCAGAGCATACTGATGTATTACTGATGGATAAGGGAAATTCAAGGAATATATTATGGATCAAGAGAAAAGATCACTTGACATTAATGTCAGATATCTATGAGATATTTGTTTGGAATTGTTGTCAAAGGGAGAGAAAGTTTCCATATTATCACAGTCTTTAGAAAAAGAAGAAAGATTATTGATTATCAGATTACTCCAATAGGGAGAGATCATATCCATAGGGAGAGTTGCTGACAAAAGATAGAGACATCAAAGAACAAGAATACTCAAAGAGAGAAATTGACACAAGAAGAGAACACAACACATCAGAACAAGAAACACAGAAAGCTACAAGAATCAAATCTAAGCTAACACAGAGCTTATCGGCAGTTAGACATTTTTATCGGTTATCAAAAAAAATTGTTTGGTAATTTGATGAATCTCAACAATTGTATTTCATATTGAATTAGAAATAGTATAGTGTGATAATATAGTATGTTGCCATCAATTCCAAAGGGAGAGATTGATGACATGTAACTGATTGAATGTTTGATAATGTTAAGTTGAATATAATGCAAGACATTAAATCAGTTAATGGTTTGTATTGTCATTAATGTCAACTTGATATCATCTGTACGGTCATGTACATAATGCCAAAGACTTCAGAGAATCAATGGAACAAAGATCATGCTTTCAACAATAAATAAAAGTCAAGTATTCATTAAGTGACGAACAACACTGATGGAGTGCATGTCATTGGTAAAGGCAAATAATGAAAGTCATAGTGATACCCAACGAGCAGAAGACAGTATTTCCCAATGAAGAAAAATCACAGGATGCCTGACGAACTAAAAATAGAGTTACCCAACGAGCAAAATCCAATGATGCCTAATGGACAGAGATCCCGAAGCTGACTGGAGTCACACCGATGGAACTGGAAGTTATCATCGACGACTAACTATAGAGTTGACCAACAGAATAGAGAGTTTAGAAAATGAAAAAATATCTAGTTGGCAGAGCTTAAGGAGAGACTTAACTAGTTGTTTTCATTGTTTTATTTGACTAGAGTTAAGTAATTGATTTAAAGAAGATTTGTACAGTTGGCAAGAAGATAACTATGAGATAAATCAAGAGTTAAAGTTGTAAATAAAATTGGTTGGATTATTTTTCATGCCAAGAATCAAGAATCAAGGAATATCATGTCTATATAAGAGACAAGCTTTATTCATTTATGCAATCACATACATGGGAAGGGGAGTGAATAGAAAGAGGATGCTAAAGAGAAACTGATGAAGAAGAACTTCATACAGTCCTGATCAATCAAGCTGAAGGAGAGCTAAAGAATTCTGCAGACACCGACAAATAGTAAAGCATAGCATCACAAAGAAGAAAGTGTAGAGCGCAAATAATTGAATTGATACATTGATTAGAGAGGTAATGTACTTAAATAGATCTAAAAATCTGCAATTTAAGTTGCATTAGAAATAGGTCATTCTGTTTCAGTTTAACCATTGAAGCATTAAGTCTCTTAATAGAGCAAGACTCAACAATATTCTATAATTGAGGTATATCCTAACATATTGCCAAAAAGTTTATCATGAAGATAGCACTGAGTGCCTAATACCAACACATAGTCTAAGAAGGAGGTTGATGCAGTTAGGTAGCACCAAATATGCCAGATACCTATTGTGCCCATAGAGGTTGATCAATATTGGTAGCATATACATGCCACATATCAAGTGATAGACTCATATTAAAATTGTCTAACAAGGCCACACTTAATAGTGTGTTTGTAACCTTTAACAGGGTTGGCTCCTAACAGGGCTCACTTCAGAAGAGTGAATACTTGGGGTACCGATCCCAGTGGTTTTTTCCTTAACAGGTTTTCCATGTTAAAATCCATGTGTTATGTGTGTATTGTTTATTACTTTACTATTTTACATTTCACATATGCATTTTTGGATTGATTGGTATACTCTGCATATTTACTAAGTATCTGTAAATAAGTTTTAGTGCTTATCAGTTATCAAGGAGAATAAGGTCAAAAAGGGAAAATTGACAGACAGTTAATTATTATAAGTATTTCATGGCATGCATATTGTAGGGACTTAATAATCTGAGATGTATTTGATTGGTGGTTAAAGTTTAAAAGGATAAATTTTTGAGGCCACTGATTCACCCCCCTCCCCTCAGTTATTACTTACATATGCTTTTCTACCTTTTGCATGTAATATCAAAACATAAACTTAATTTCATGTAAAAAAATTTAGAAACATTCATGAAATGTAAGTACACTTGACACAAGAATTGGTAACATAGAAATTTCCTATTAGAAGGTAAAATTTGTAGTGGAGATGAAACCCACAAAGCTTCACTATCTATAGAATAGAAGGTGTCGATTAAGGCTACAAGTGTGATCACTTCTGATGATCTTACCCTGTTAGGAGTAACATTTTAGACTAGTTAGGTCTACTTGATTAAGATATTTTGCAACACTATTTATTGTGCACTCAGTTAAGAGATTTACAAAAGGATTGTTAAATCCACCTTCTTAAAGGATTTGTTTTATTTTCTACAATTTTTAGAGAGTAGTAAAAAATACTTGTGACCTGACGATATGCAATATTGAATTGCTGAATACAGATCCTTTAAGTACACAATGTATATGTATCACCTATAGTGATTGATTAATACCTTTGTTCTGCTCAGTAGCCTTGAATTTTGTTCTTCATAACTAATTTCATCTTCTATTTTCCTTCTACATAAAACTCTCTATCTGATCCATAGATGTCTATTACAACTACAATCATCATTGTCTGAGTGATTTCTACATCTATTTATACAATATATTTTACCTATTTAGGTTTCATTCTTTACAATGAATACTGTATGATTAAAGGTCTACAACTTGACCTTGATCTCCTAGTTTGCATGTTTACAATCAGTTAGACTAATTTAAAAAATTACATATGCTTTACTTTTCCCTCAAGAAATGATTTTAAAGATAAGCATTAAAGCTAATTATAAAACTCAAGTGTTTTATCTGATGTGTAACTCAGATCCACATTTCTCAAAACTAAAACTATCTCTCAGTAGACTGGTGCTTAGGTTGCTTTATAGTCTTTCCTCGGTGATGTCTCTGTAGACATTCTTCTTCTTAAGTTTCTCTGTAGATTGTCTGTCAGTTTTCTTAGTAAAGTGTGTTGTTGGTTTACAATGTAAACTATCCGTTAGTGATACGCATTTAGCATTTTTGGTGAACTTTGTGAACTGTTGTGTCAGGTTGCACTATAAACCTATCTTTTAGTGATCATGTTACCGACAATTCAAAAAACATTTCCTTTGTATACTAATGACAAAATATTATCCTTTAGGATTATCACTATTGTTGATTATGCTAGGACACTGATGATTGAAAGAGGAATTTCACAAAAATTTTGAAGATAAGTTATGAGTACTGCAATTTACACATTGAATCAAGTATGAATGAAGAAACGTACCAATAAGACACCTTATGAAATCTGGTATGAACACAAACATAATGCCAGTTACTTTAAAGTTTTTGGAAGAAAATGTTATGTTTTGAAAGATTCTAGAGAAGGAAATTTTGATTCAAAAGGACAAGAAGGAATATTCTTAGGATATTCTATGAGGAGTAAATCTTACAAATGTTTGAAAAAAAATACTAATAAAATGGTGGAAAGTGAAAATGTAAGAATTGATGAATTTTCAGAAAGGAATGATGAAGATAGAAAGAAGGAACCTGAGGATTATGAGAAGTTTTTATATGTACAACCTGATGTTCTTGATACCTTACTGAGAGCACTTACCAAGAAGGAAGAAGAACAAGTAGTTCTACAACCGAATGTTGAATATGAAGAACCAAGACCTACTGAGCCTATTTTGGAAAAGTATGTGAGGAGGCACCATTTCCTAAGAAAAATTATTGTAAATAAGGATGATGGAGTGATGAATATATGTTATTAATAACTGAGAGGGGGGGTGAATCAATGGCCTAAAAAATGTTCTAATAATAAACCCAAAAAACTTAGTACCACAATGTTATGCCTCTAGTTATCTTCAGTCCTATAAGATGAATGCCTCCAAATACTTATATCAAATTACTACTGCTCAGAATGGTTTGTAAAACCTTCTACTGTATGTTTACTGAATAGCAGTCTGTTAATTTACCGAAAGACAGTAAATTATCTAGAGTATATCGATCAATCCAATTAAGTTAAGTGTAATGCAAAACACTAAAGTAATGACTCATAAACACATTGATTCATGGATTTTTAACGTGGAAACCCTGTTAAGAGAAAAACCACTTGGGACCGGTAACCAAAAATTTTTACTCTTCTGAAGTGAGCTCGATGAAGAGCCAACCATGTTAAAGGTTACAAACACACTATTAGGTGTGACCTTGTTAGAGGATTTGAAAGCTTAGTCTGTCACTTGATATTGGGCATCTCTATGCTACCATCCTTGATCAAACACTCACTTGGCCTATTAATAGGTATCTGGAATCTCATGCTATCTTCATGATCAAACTTTTTGATACTCTTTGGGATGTATCTCAATATAGAAAGGATCTTTAAATCCCACTCGGTTAAGAGACTTTCTGAATCAATGGTTAAACTGAAATAGTATGATCTGTTCACATATACAACTTATATTTGCATATTTTTAGATCTATTGTAATCTCACAAAACTATTATGATCAATATATCTCAGTTTATACCTTTGCTCCACTTTGGTTCTGCTTGGTGATGTTGTGCTCTATTGCTTGGTGTCCATAGAAAACTTTAGCTCTTCCTCAGCTTGTTGATCAGGACTATATGAAGTTTCTCTTCATTAGTTTCTCTTCAGCATCATCTTTTCATTTATTCACCCACCACACCATTTTTTAATGAATTGAGTTGTCTCTTTATAGACATGATATCATCATTGTTAGGTTCTTGATTTTCTTGATCTTGGCATGATCCAAAATTATCACCAATTAGATTTAAAGCAAAACTCATGTTTTATCCCACTGAGATCTTCTTTCCAACTAGAAAAAAAAAGATTTAAATCCCTTACTTATCTTTGGTTTTATCTTGTCGGTGAAAACAAATATAACTACCAGTTAACTCTATATTTAGCTCTACCAGCTAGATATTTTGTCATTTTTGAACTCAAGTTAATTTCAGTGTTTAACTCTTTGATGGTGTCGGTTAACACTCCAGTTTAGCTCTGGCTTCTCTGTCAGTTTACACTATGTTTCTTTCTGTCGGTTATGCTTGTGATTTTGCTCGTTGGTGTTCTTGCTCGGGCATCACTATGACTTAACTTTCAGTGATCTCTATTCGTCGGTGTCCACTGACCATTGGTGTTCGAAGTCATATTGTGAATGCTTGTCGTTTATGCATTACTGAAAGCATAATATTTTATCTTTTATTCTCTAAAGTCTTTGACACTTTTATTATAACCGTTTAGATTATATCAAGTTGACATCAATGACAATACAATTCATTAACTAATTTAATGTCTTGCATTATCCTTCTGCATTTTGGTGATCAACTTAACATCTTCAAACATTCAATCAGTTATATGTCATCAATCTCTCCCTTTGGCATTGATGGCAACATACTACATTATCATACTATACTATCACTAATACAATATGAAATATATAGTTTCATCAAGCTTTTCTAGTGTAACTATTATAAATGTTTGGCTCTCGGTAAGCTCAAAAATAGGTTAGATTTGTTTCTTGCAGAGTGGTTGTCTTCAATCTTCAATCCCTTCAATGGAAAGATGTATCATCTGATATCTCTAGTCTGATATGTGCTCTGGCTTGACTATTCCTCTTCTTGATAATCACTTTTTCCTTTGAAAACAATCTTTCTCTTTGTCTGAACTCTCTCCCGTTGTTACTTCTCTTCCTTAGATGGATATTTCATGTGTAATCAATTTCTCTCCTTTAGAATATTGATTAACTCTTCCTTCTGATCCTCAGTAACTTCACCTTATGGAGAATGATATAATCTCTCCCTTTATGATCATCTCTTCTCTTTTATGATATGGAATCATCTCTCCTTTTGATAATGCAAATCTCTCCCTAATGATAATGAGATAATTATCTCCCTTTGTATGATAATGAGAACATCTCTCCCTTTACAACAAAGCCAAAAAAAAATACTTCTCTTTGTTTTATCATCTATATCATGTTCCTTCACTTTGCATAATATATTCCTTGAATTTCCCTATCCATCAGCAATACAATCTCTCTGGTTTTCAGTGCAGATATGTACCTTGCTATGTACTGATATATCTCTTGTTATTCATCTCATTGTTTGCATCAACATGACTAATCTTTAGATTTGGTATAGGTTGATGCAACCTTATAGTCAGATTAATGACCAATAGACAAGGGTTGAACCCCTAGTCTCTGTCTTAGGTACTCAAATGTATCCTTTAGTAATGGCTTGGTGAATATATCAGCTAATTGTTCCTTTGATTGAACATATTCTAGTGTCACTTCCTTTTCTTGTACTTTTTCTCTCAGATAGTGATACTTGATAGCAATATGCTTAGTCTTAACATGCATGACTGGATTTTTAGAAATGTTTATTTCACTGGTATTATCACAATAGATAATTAATGGTTCAAGAATCTTCATATTCATACCTTCCAACAATTGTTTAATCCATGCAATATTGGAGCAATTTATAGCAGCAGCCACATACCCTACTTCTGCAATAGACTGAGAGATGCATCCTTGATTCTTACTGATCCATGAGACAAGTCTGTCACCCATGAAGAATGCTCCTCTAGTTGTGATCTTTTAGTCACTAATGTTTCCAGCCCAATCAGCATTCGTATAGACTTGTAGCTCAAATTTTCCTTCTCTTTTGTACCATAAGCCATAGTCCTCGGTGTTCTTCATATATCTCAGAATTCTCTTGATAAAAGTCATATGTGATTCTTTGTGATTAGCAGATAATCTTGCAACTATTCCAACTATGTGTGCTATATCTAGGATTGTATGAACAACATAAATCAATTTTCCAATCAATGATCTATATAAGGTTAGATTTACCTCATTGTAATTGTCTTATTTCGTCAGCTTACATTCAGTAGCCATAGGTGTTCCAGGTGGTTTGGAATCTTCCATCTTGAATATCTTTAGCACTTCCCTGATGTATTTGGACTGAGTGATGTATATGCTTGCACCTTGTTGAAGAAACTGTAGACCAAGAAAGAATTTTATCTCCCCAAACATAGACATTTAAAATTCCTTGCTAATTTTATTAGCAAAGCATTTTCATAACAATTAATTACCTCCAAAAATGATATCATCAACAAAAATTTCAGCAATCAGAATATTACCATCGGTATCTTCTTTTAAGTGCAGATTTCTATTTTTACTTGTTCTAAAAAATTTTATGCTAATGAGATATGAGTGAAGTTTTTCATACTAGGCTCTCGGTGCTTGTTTCAATCCATACAAGACTTTGTGTAGTCTACATACCATGTTTCTCTTGTCTGGATCAATAAACCCTTCTGGTTGTTCAATGTATACCTCTTCTTCTAGTATTCCATTTATGAATGGAGATTTGACATCCATTTGGTATACCTTGAATATTTTAAATGCAACATAAGCAAGTAAGATTCTAACTCCTTCTAGTCTAGCAATGGGTGCAATTTTTTCTCCATAATCAATACCTTCTTATTGTGCATATCCCTTGCATACTAATATTTCTTTGTTTCTAGTGACTTCTTCATTCTCATTTAGATTGTTTCTGAATATCCATTTGGTACCGATGACATTCTTGTCATCTGGTCTCGGTACTAGTGTCCATATATTGTTCTTCTCAATCTGTTCTATTTCCTCATTCATAGCACTAACTCATTATTCATTCTCAAGTGCATTGTTAACAGATTTAGGCTCAAAACCACAAAGTAAACATCTGGTGTTAAGTGACTTACTTCTTATTCTTGTACCAGCCTTCTTGTCTCCTATGATTTGATTTTGTGGATGATGTCTTCTGACATACTTGGAAAGTTTTGGTTCAGCTTAGTGTTCATCATTTTGATCATCTTCTTCACCTTCATTCTCATCTCCATTGTTCAGAACATCATCTTGAGGATTATCCTAATTGTTGGTAATTGCAGCCTGATGCTTGGGTGCAATATTCTGATGCTCGAGAGAAACACACTATTGCTCAGGTAGAGTTTCAGGTTCTATATAAACAAACTTGTTGTAGTCCTCTGGTTCCTTTTTTCTTTCCTTATCATTCTTTTCTACAAATTCATCTATTTTCACATTTGCACTTTAAATGATTTTGTTAGATGACTTGTTAAGACATTTATAAGCCTTTCTTTTGGTTGAATACCCTAGGAAAATACCTTCACTTTTGTAATCAAATTTTCCATGTGTATCATCCTTTAATAGATAGCATTGACTACCAAAGATTCTGAAGTAACTTACATTGGGTGTATGACCATACTAAAGCTCATAGGGTGTCTTCTTTGTGTCCTTCTTCAATTGTACTTTGTTTAATGTGTAGACAACAGTACTGATCACTTTCCTTCAGAAATTTTGAGTGATGCTTTTCTCAATCATCAATGTTCTTGCACAGTCAATAATTGATTTGTTTCACTACTAGAGTTAATGAGACTGTGGAAGAAAAGATAAAATAAATGAAAGAAAAAATAAGCCACAATGGGCACATGATATGGGTCATCCTTAAGCACAGTAAAGATGGGCTGCAAGTGTTGATTCAGAACCTGAAAGTGTTATACGCTTATCTAGAAAGAAGCCTGCTGGAAAACACCACAATTACCATAGAAGAAAAGGTTGGGAGATCAGGCCCTAGTTCTAGAACCCAAAGTGGAATAAAAAGAAAAGTCCCTGAGATCCTGAAAGAGATGCTGGAGTTGAAGGAGCCCATTGAAAAAATGGAAGAGATGCAGAAGGAGGCTAAGGAAGCATACCAAAAAACATTGTAATGTTTCTTCTTCTGGTCTAGCAATTTTGCTGGAAATTGTGTGAGCCGTTGTGCTAAAAACTATGCATCTCTTTGGTATTTTTTGTTTTTTCCTATTTTAGGTATTTGTAGTCTCTTTGGGTCTTGCCTTTTGTTCGATGTAGGATTTCTATGTTTGTATGTGCCTTTGATGCTTATCTCTAGTTGCTTTTTGTAAAAGGTTTTAGGGTCCTTTCAAAACCTATTTTTACCTTAATCAAAAATAATTAATTTGTTTCTCCTTTCAACAATTCCATTTTGTTGTGGTGTTCTTGGTGCAGAAACCTATCTTTTAATTCCATGCTCATTGCAATAGTCAGTGAATTCATCTGAAGTAAATTCCCCTCCTCTATTTGACCTTAAGCATTTCAATTTCTTTTCACATTGTTTTTCTACCATTGCTTTATACCATTTAAGCATCTTAAATGCTTCTGATTTATCTTTTAAGAACATGAATTTCATCATTCTAGAAAAATCATCGACAAAGAGAATAAAATACCCTTCTCCATAGTAGCTCTTTGTTCTCACGGGTCCACATAGATCTGTATGGACTACTTTTATAATTGCAGTAGATGTATGGGTTTTACTCTTGAAACTAGACTTTTTCATCTTACCTTTTTGACAATTCTTGCACATGATATACTTGGGCTTAGTCATCCTCGGTAAGCCTCTAACATTCCTTTTGTTTCTTATCTTTATCATGTTGTCAAAGTTCACATGACACTATCTTTTGTGCCACAACCATATGTCTTCATTTCTAGCCATTAAACAAGTGGTGTTAGTGTCATCATTAAACAAGTGGTGTTAGTGTCATCAAGATAGAAAAGGTTACCTTTTGTCTGCTCACCAGTACCAATCAATCTTCCTAATTCATTATAGATATTTTCCTTCTTATTTTCAAATGCTACTCAGTGACCTGAATTGTTCAGCTGTGAAACAATTAACAAATTATAATTCAGTCCTTTTACCCAGTAGGCATTTTCACATTTTATCAGGTTATTCAACATTATGGTTCATTTACCTTCAACTGGACAAGGTGTATCATTTCCCATTCTCACTGAACCACCATTATAGTATTCAAAATTCTCAAAATTTTGTTTGTCACTGGTCATAGGGTGAGTGCAGCCACTCTCTATGATCTAGACATCATTTTTACTAAATTTAGATATGAGTGTAGTTTCTACATACCTTTCTTCATCTTCATCTGAATCATCCTTCATGGCTACAAATACCATCTCAATGTCTTCTTCTGATTCGGTGTTGGCATCATCAGCTATGTTCTTAGCTAGGTAACAAGCTTTCTTCTCTTTGTCCTTGTAGTCTCGGGTATCTCTCTTGTAAGATTGTTGATTTCTCTAGTAATCTCTATTATCACCTTTATCAAACTTCTTCTCATATGATCAGTCATTTCCTCTATCATCTTTTCTTCGGTTTGGACATCTTGCAGCAAAGTGTCCAACCTCTTTATAATTGAAACATACAAGTGGTAATTTACCTTTGTATCTACCTTTGCCTCTCTACAATCTTCTAGCCATAAGTGCTTCAATCTCATCAAGTCCTTGATCCTCATTATCACTGTCGCTATCATTTCTAATAGCATGTCTATGACTTGAGTTACTTATCTTTAGAGAAGATTTGAATGCAGATTTTATAGATGGTAAGACACTATTATCAAAGTTGTTCATCTCAAATGAAATTAGTCTACCAATCAGACTATCTAGAGTAACTATATTGTTGGCAACTGCTCTCATTTCTTGAATATCATAAACTCTAATAGCATAAATAGTTAATAAGGTTCTTAAGATTTTTCTTACCACTGTCTTCTCTTCAAGTACACCTCCAACTCCTCGGATAGCATTTACTACCTCTTTGATTTTGTAGCTATATTGAGTGATTTTTTTCTCCTTCTTTCATCCTTAGGTCATCAAACCTCCCTCTTAGGCTTTCTACCTTTGCTCTTAGTACATTGGCATCTCCTCCATGTACCAATTTCAACTTATCCCACATTTTCTTTGCAATGGTGTAGGTTTTGACATCTTCAAACTCAGCATCAGAGAGTGATGATACAAGTTCTATCATTATGCAGTTATGCTCATGTTTTACTCTTAATTGCTCAAGAGTGTGAGTGTATGTGTTAATTTTGGCCTTGTTAATCAACCAAACACTTCAACATAGTACTTCTTCACCAGGTACACACAAGAATGAATATGAGATTATTCATCTTGCCTGCCTGCATGATTCGACTTGTTGCCTTCTATCCAAATGGTGTTTTTGAAATTTCTCTTAGGACAAGAGGCTCACAACCATGGACCAATCTAGGAATGAAGGATTTATCATGATGAATTCAATACAATGCATAATTATTCTAAGAAATGAAATATGTGAGATAATCTAAACATGATTGCTAAATGCCATTATTCTAGAAATTGAAGTTATGCTATTGCAAAAATAAAGTTATTCTATATGAGATTAGAAAGAAAATGAGACAATAATTCAATATTCTAACAATGCATAAAAAAATGAGTGGGGGTTTTGAATGAAGAATGAGAGTTCTTTTATAGACTCAGAGGTTGTTCAGAATGGAAAGTTTCCTTTTTGAAATATGTGAGGCCTCACCCTAGACCCATCTCAGCCTTTCCATTATCTTTATGATAGACCTAGTAATTGTCTTAAGTTATGATTAATTAAGAAGATTTTTACCCTCACGACAAGGTTCAATTATAGTAGATATGAATACATTACATTTTATGATGATATCTATACTCATAATGTTAACCCTGTGATACATTAGGACTGACATTTTGATGATTGATTTAGCTGGATATTAAGTTGTCACGATTCGAATATAAATATATGCTGATATGAGTTTTTTAGGAAATGATTAACCACAATTTGAATTATTATTGCGATGTGAAATTTTGTGAAGGTTAAAGGTTAGGGGATGAAGTATATTGATGAATCTTCATGAAATTATTATGAGAATTGCTTGATGATTG
>MU224450.1:496276-509770 GCA_018584345.1 Thuja plicata
TTGTTTACTCTAACATGATTAGTATATATATATCATAAGTTCATAAATGAGATCTCAAGAATATAATAAACATTTAAAAAAAAAAATTTAGGTGAGTTTTCTTAGCTTAAAATTTTGGGGCATTACAAAATAAAACAGATAGAAAAGCCAGTTAAAAAAAAAAAAGCTTTATTGAAAAGAATTCAATAAATTGTTATATCTCTGCTTTAGTTGTTTCCTTTCTTTGATTTAATTGTGTTTTATTTGATTTATCTGTTTTTCTCTCTTTAAAGTAGGATTAAAGAGAAACTTCCAATTCTGAACAGAAGAAAGATTTTTGAGAGATTATCCAATTAATTAAATAAACATGACCTCATAATTGCTTTTTCTCAATTATTTGAATAATTAAATTCAATTATTGAAAATGAGGATATTTATTTAATAATTAAATATTGGTTAATTCCTTTTCATGTTTCTCAGCTAAAGAGGGTGAATTTAATTTAATTAAAGTGCTAGGACTTTATTAATTAAATTGATTTGATCATCAGGTTTGTTTAGCCAATAGATATTTATGAATTAAATGTAATGTATGATTAATGTAGATTTAAGATTTTCTACATTTGACACTCAGGTCAAGTAGAGTCAGTTAAAACTCAGAATTGCATAGTACAATAGGACTTTGATGATTCAGAAGAGTGTCAAATACAACAAAATTGGTTAAGGTTGCAAGATGCCAATTTTGGGGTGTTACATTTTGCCCCTCTTTGAATTGATGTGTGAGTAGCATATTGATTCAAAGAATAGTCTGATGTCTGAAGCACAGAAGAATAGATTTGAAAGTTGATGATGCAAAGATTTTAGAGCCATCTTCGGAACAGAGCTTGACTCTCTGAAGTCTAGGTTAGGTTTCCAAGACACCGGCCAAGTAGAGTTTTCAAGGGTCATCTTCAGAATGAAGCTTGATCCTCAGGGATCCGGGTTAGAATTCCCCGATACCTAGATAGATTGATATCTTTCCCAAGGTTGTCCTCAAAACGAGGCTCAACCTTTAGGAGTCGGGGTTAGATTTCCCTGATACGTGTCTCAAAATATAATGAATAGATTAACATCTTTCCCAAGGCTATCCCCAGAATGAGGTTTAACCTTCAGGAGTCAGGGTTAGATTGCCCCGATACCTGTCTCAAAAGATGGTAAATAGAGATTTTAGGACTATCCCCAGAACGAAGCTTAGTCCCCCAATATCTAGGTTAGATTTCCAAGACACTGGTTTAGATTAATATCTTTCACAAAGCTATCCCCAGAACGAGGCTTAGCTCTCAGGAGTTAGGGTTAGAGTGCCCTGATACCTGTCTCAAAAGATAATAAATAGATCAACATCTTTCCCAAGGCTATCCCCAGAACGAGGCTTAACCTTTAGGAGTCAAGGTTAGATTTCCCCGATACCTGTCTCAAAAGATGGTAGCTTTTGAGAACCATCTCCATAACGGAGCTTGATTCTCAAGAATCTAAGTTAGATTGCTCAGATGCCGAATAGATGACAAGATGTAAGGAACAAAGATGCCCTTATTGATTGAAAGTCATGGAACACCAAGTTTTGATCGTGAGGTATGAAAAACTGAATATGCCCCAAGTGGTGAGATTCCCCTAGCAATGAGGACTTTTGAAAATTAGATCAGATTAATTGAAATAGATTCAATGATGTAATCATCCTACCCCCTCGAGAGCGAAATAGAAAGATGACACACCATAATGATGAGGAGAGTGAAAAATCACAAATAAATGTTGTGTTGGAGATCAAGAAGAACTTAGAGCAAATTACAGAAGAATTCAGAAGAGTCAGAATCAATTTTGAGTGATTGTGAGGTTTGGTTGACCAAGTTTGACTAGGGTTGACTAGAGTTGACTTTTGAGGAAAAAAGTAAAAAATTTTGGAAAATGATGAGATGATAAGGTTCTGACAAGAAAGCAACGTCAAAAAGGTGACTGCATAAGCGTTCGATTGCGTCGGTCCCAAAAATTTTAAAATGCAATTTTGAGCGATATAGAAGTGTCAGATTTTGATTTCGATCATGAAAATAGATTCAGGACGGTCAAATTAGGTAGTGGTGCAATTTTCATGCAAAATGGAGCACTTTGAAAAATTAGGTCAAACCCTATATAAGGACAAAAGGGTCATTTTCAAAATCATTTGAACCCTTTGACTTTGGAGAATAGAGCTCTGAGAAGAAGACAAAATGGTGGTCCCCTACAACAGCCATTATTTTGAGTGATCCAGGAGGCACAGCAGGCCCACAGTGTATGGACCTCGGATAAGTGGTCGACAAACCTCTCTGTACTTTGAATTTATTGCATTTTGGTCAAATTTTAGCTTGTTTTTCACATTTTTAGGTAGTAGGTCACGGGTCTTCACGCAAAGAAGTAGTTTCTTTGCGCACCCCGTAGGGAAAGCTCACATGAAAAAACTATGTTTCACGCTAGTCAAAGCAAATTTTTATGTGTGGGTGGACCCACTTTCATGTGAGAAACCCTTGTGAAAGGCATTTTCTCACGCAAGCTAGGATAAAAGCTCACATGAAAGAGAAATGCCGCGCGATAGAAAGCACTTTGTCGCATGAAAGAGAAATATTCTTCACACAAAATGCTACCCTTTCATACGTGAAAAAGTCTGTGTCGCATCCAAAAGCGATTGCGTCAGCATCATTAATGTCTGGAGGATGTCTTGAATGCTTTATTATCGCATTATGCTTTGATTATGGGCGAGTACTGATCATGTGTTGTTGTTCATATGTCTTGCAGGTTGACTTTGCAGATATAGCATTCAGATTACATCATCCGGTGATCAACAAATTGATAGCTCAGCTAGATGATGCTAAGACCGCACATATTGACACATTGGGTTTGAGTACATTATGTAATATACCCGAGATTTGGGTAAATCATGGTCTATTGGGTGCATTGGTTGAGCATTTCCATTTGGAAATGAACACATTTTACCTGCCATAGGGGGAGATGACCATTACTCTCGAGGATATAAACAAGATTCTTAGGATACCATTTGTCGGTGCCAGGGTTGAGTACGAGACACGACCCAAGGTGGGCACAATGCATTTGAGAGAGGTCTTTCAGGATGACCTCGTGATGGGCAGAGCAATCCCATGGGAGGATCTGATTGGTTCATATGGGGGGACCCACAGGTTGCCGGTGGTTCTAGCATGCTTCCTGGGGTGCTACTTGATGCCTGACCGTGGACAACACAGTCTAGAGTGTGGCTAGGGCAGTATGCTATAGCTAATGATGGCATGACCTTGACACTATGGATGGGGCTAGTGCATGCTTGCACATATGTATCATGAGATGCATGAGATCGTCTATAGGGAGGTGAAGAGTATGGCTGGTGGAGTGTTTGTGCTATAGATATGGGCATGGGAGCATCTTCCCATCACTAGACCCATATGCGAGGATATGAGGCAGCCCTTGGAGACTTATATATGCAGATATAGAGGCATGGTTACCCAGCCTGCGCTAGGTAAGATTGTTCAGTGGCAACCTTAGCTTGATGACCTATCAACAGTGATATGGAGGCCGTGGAGGCTCACAGAGGCTTGGGATGATGCGGCAGAGCAATTGAGCCACATGTTCTACTCCCGTGCGATGATTGGTCGCACCATCATAGTGATCGAGAGATTCCCACAGAGGCAGGTATGGTGGCAGTTCAGTCATCCATAAGACATCTCGTAGGATTACACCATATATGTGAGATTCACAGATGAGGTGAGGAGAGGGTGGGGCACACCACTGGACTAGGGGCGCACTATGATAGACATCTGGTCATTGGTCCTAGTTCAGTGGGACTACCTCAGGGACATAGTAGATGCCGACGTGACCACCAAGTATAAGGAGCACTTCATCATGCACCCTTTTCCCAGGTTTACAGATCCAATGGGTACAACAGGCTGAGGACAGGTGGTACCCCCACAGTTTGTGTAGCCACAGGCATAGCAGGGACCGATGCCACCTCCACAACAGAGGGCATAGTAGGGTCCATGACCCCAGACAGCATAGGTGGACATCCCCGCATGACACATGGGGATGGATGCAGGAGCTAGTGGCAGTGGTAGCTCTAGGAAGTCCTAGAGATGGACTACAACGCAGTTGGAGGAGTAGCAAGTACCTCCACAGGAGGAGGTGTAGCAGGAGGATCTGATGCAGGAGGATCAGCCTGCACAGGAGGCAAAGAAGGAGGTAGTGCAGGACCCATAGCGGTGCATGTGAGAGAGGGTTAGGCAACTCACCAGATAGGTGGGAGACCTCATGATATAGGTGGTTGTGTGAGATGCTTGGTTGATGGACAGAGATCAGGTGATACAGGATCTCCGGGAGCATCTCTGGGAAACTCAGGAAGAGGTGTGGCATCAGACAGCACAGGCCACATATTACTTTGCATCATACATAGGTGTGGTACCTGATGAGGCATCGCAGGTGGCTCGGTTCTGAAGCTATGCATGAGGATCAGAGGGAGCACAGATGGCACTACCTCCAGATAGGGCCCCACCTCCACCTCCTCCAGGTGACGAGGGAGAGGGCCAGAGCTAGGTGTTGGATAGACAGATAGATGAGATCATAGGGTATATCTAATGCATTGGCATCCTTGTAGTATATCACCATTATTTGAGATAGATCGTGCTCGAGAAGAACCATTTTGTATTTGTATCAACACATTTAGATATATATATGAGCTCGTCTTTTGGTATCATTGCATTTGTATATTGTCTTTTATGAGATGTTTCCTATATGCTTAGATGTTTAGAATGTATGCAAATGTATGAACATGTTTAGAATAAATGTATGAAATGCACATGTATGATTTAGATGTAAAGATGTATGTATGTAAATGATGTTATGTAAATGCAATGTAGAAATGAGAATGTAAATGTAATGCATAGGTGATTATGAATTGTGAATATGAATATGTAAATGCAATGTGTAAATGAATATGAATTGTGGATTGAATATGTATATGGTACTAACATCTCATGCAGGATGACAAATGCTAACCAAAGAACATGTGAAGAATCAAGAGCGAGGATCGAACACCTGTGCAGTTGTGATGAAACATAAACGGTGAAGAAGAAATATCCAAAGTATGAATCCAGAAGAATGCAATGAAGAGAACACCAAATTATTGTCACAATGCAAGTCTAGAATGAAAATGCAATATGAAGGTGCAATTCTAGGACATGGTTGTGAGACCCATCATATGTTTATCATCATTGAGCATTTTTTGGAACATCAAAGTCGATACAACGCTTACTGGCACCACAATGCAACTACAAGGATATGAATATGACTTATCATCAGATAAAATATAGGAAATGAACATAAGAACCAAGGCACAAAAGCCAAGATGACCTGAACATTGTTTCCAGTTAATGTTGCAAGAGTACACCAATATCAAGGCATTCAGAGCCAAGATAACCATGAGTGTGATCATGTGTAAACAAGTAGATCAAAAACAAACAAAGCAATGATAGACAGAGCAAGAATATGCAAGGAGATAGTACCAACCTCACCATGGCGTACAAATAAACAAAATCGAGGGATGTGAGGTCATTCCACCTTATTGTAGGAGCTCTTATCACATACACCTTGTTTATTTGACATTGTTGGATCATCGAGAGTACACCAACAAGCAGTAGGCAAAGAAAAATATCAATGAAATCCATAAGAATAGACAACATACAAAGAAATTTTCAATCATAGCTCAGCATGTTTCAAAGTTTTGTGAATGTGGATGTGTATGAGGTGTTGAAAAACATCATTGTGCTTGTGCGTGCATTGTGTTTGAATGTTATTGATAGATGTTTATGTTTGAGATATCTGATATGTGTTGAAAAACACAGATGTGTCCAAAGATAGTGTTAAAAAACACTGTTTATGGTGGTGTTGAAAAACACCAGTTTGTGTCAGTAGGGAGTTGTCCTTGAGAAATGACAAGATTACTAACTCAGGTGTAAACCAAAGATGTGATCAAATAGGGGACCCATGCCCCCAAGTAATGATGACTGAATTAGCGTATGTTGCAAGGACAAACAAGATTCGATTGCCCCCAAGCGTATGGCACTGAATCAGTGTCAAGTCAAGAGGGTTCGCAAAGGAACTAGAGTGTCATGAAAGTGACTGAAAGATATGGACAAACTAAAGCATAGAATCATCAAGACCGAGTATCTATAGATAGAGTGTTTGAGTACAACTCCAACTATAAAAAATGTGAGCAATCTCAATAGAATAGAAACAATAGGCAAACACAGTGAGAACCACAGGTGACCGACGCGAGAAAGATGCTCAATTGAAATGGTCGTGGTATAAGCTATACATCAGTAGGTAGACGCAGTGAGAACCACTAGTGACTAATGTGAAGAGGATCCTTGAAACATAAAAGGACAGTGCCCCCTAGATCAGGAGGGTTGCCCTGAGAGTATGACTAGTTGCAATCCATGTAAGTTGGTGTCTTGTCAGGAACTAAAAGTGAATGAAAGCAGGAAAGTAGCAATGCAGGAAAGCAAATTCATCAAGCCAAGTGGTGCTGCGATGGATATAGAATTGTGGAAAAAGAGGCACCTATTTACTAGGTTTTCACCTTCTTGGCAGAAATTCTTTTTTTTTTCTACCATGACGCCTATTTGCCAGGTTTTCATCAATGACACTTTTTTTTTTTTTGTATTTTAGATTTTTTAATTTTTTTTTTTTGTATTTTTGGAATATATGATTTTTTTTGGGGATACATCAAAGTGCCTATCGCTAGGTTTTCACTAAGATGATCAAAGTTTTAGGACTTTTTCAAAATTTTTAGGACTTTAGTATATACATGAGCATACTGAAGATGTCTCAGCTGTAGAACCGCTTCAGATGAAGAGCGTTTATGGGCTCTTTGAGTTGTTCTCCTTTAGTAGTAGAGAGTTGATAGGTACCAGACCCAAACACTATAGTAACAATATATGAACCGAGCCAATTCAGTTCAAACTTGCCTTTCTAGACCTGATGTTGCTGATTCTTAGGGTTCTCCCTCAGAATGAGGTCACCCGCTTTGAATTCCCTTGGTCTAACCTTTTTGTTATAGCTTTTAGAAAATCTCTTCTAGTATGCTCTCAGGTGATCGAATGCCACTTGGTGACGTTCATCAAGTAATTCTAGCTCTTGTAGCTGAGATATTCTAGTATCTTCATCAGTAGCAAGGACTTTTAGAGAGACTCGTAGGGAAGGAATCTCAACCTCAATAGGTAGCATAGCATCTGCTCCATAAACCAATGCATAGGGAGTAGCCCCTGTTGGTGTTCTTTTACTTGTCTTGTATTCCCAAAGAGCTAGATTGACCTAGAGATGCCAATCTCATCTGAATTTATGTACTGTGCGGTGCAGGATCTTAAGGATTGTTTTGTTGGAAGCTTCCGCCTGTCCATTACCCTAAGGATAATAAATGGAAGACCAATGTTGAGTAATTTTGAACTTAGAGCATAGCTCTATCAAATCCTTGTTTTTAAACTGTCCCCCATTATTAGTGATAATTGATGAGGGTACACCATGCCTGCAGATGATGTAATTGAGAATAAACATTGCTACTGTTTTGCCGCTGGCTACGGTGAGAGGGACTGCCTCCACCTGCTTAGTAAAATAATTAGTAGCTATAATGATAAACTTATGTCCATTGGAGGACAAGGGGTAGATCTGACCCACCAAATCAAAGGCCCATTATTGAAATGGCCAGAAAGTAATGAATGGAATCAACTCCTTGGCTAGAGCATGAATCTGGTTTTCATGTAATTGACATTGTTTGCAGGACTTAGCAAACTATGTTGCTTCTTTTTCCATATCTGGCCAATAGTAACCAGCTCTAATAAGTTTACGGGCCAATGTCAGGCCATTAGAGTATGACCCATAGATTCCTTCATGCACCTATAATAACACTTGTTTGGACTCATTAGGTTCTAAACACCTAAGGAGGGTACTGTCTAGACCACGTCTATACAAGTCATTAGCAATGATGACAAACTGTGAAGCACTATGGATTAGGTGACGTTTCTCATTCTGGGAGTAAGTCTCTGGAATAATCTGGTCACATAGGTAGGAAAATATGTGGTGGTAGTGGGATGAGTCATGTCCTATGATAGAACAGATCATCCAGGAGTCAGGGGAGTCATAGGCTGGGTAGTGTAACATCTCCACCAGGAATTCATGTCTAAAATTGTTTTCTGGCATTTGCAGCATAGAGGCAAGAGTAGCCATGGCGTCCGCCACTTTATTATCTACCCTTGGAACCTATTGAAATGTGATATGAGTAAAATACTATTTGAGATCATCAACCAACCATTTATAAGGTACCAGCTTTTTGTCCCTTATCTGATAGATGTCATTGACTTGATTGATGACTAATTGTGAATCTCCAAGAACATTTAGTTCATCTATGCACCATTGAAGGGAAATCTTCATACCGTTGATGAGGGCTTCATACTCAGTAATGTTTTTCATACAAGGAAACAACATCTTGTATGCTTTTGGTGATGAGTACCTTTGAGGTGTAATGAACAGGATCCCAGCACCTGACCCCTGTTGGGTAAATGAACCATCAAAAAACATAGTCCATGAGTGATGTGTAAGAATTAATATGGACTCATCTGGAAATTCAATGTGCAATGGTTGATGATCAACTAGAGGTGCCTCTGCCAACTGATCTGCTATCGCTTGGCCCTTAATGGCTTTCCTTTCAACATATTCAATATCAAACTCACTGAGAAGCATGACCCATTTAGCTAGTCTACCTATGAGGGTAGCTTTACTGAGTAAGTATTTCAAAGGATCAATTTTAGCAATTAGATGTGTAGTATGAGCCAACATATAGTGTCACAATTTTTGTGTAGAAAACACCACTACAAGGAAAGCCTTCTCTATAGTAGAGTATTTCATTTCATATGATACCAGAGTCTGACTAATGTAATAGATAGCCCTTTCTTTCTTGTGTTGGTCTTCTTGAGCCAATAAGATACCCAATGATGTATCCATAGCAGATATGTAAAGTATAAGTGGCTTCCCATGAATGGGAGGCATCAAGATAGGCAGGTTCACCAGATATTGTTTGATTTGTGTGAACCCTTCATCACATTCTTTATTCCACTGATAAGTCACACCCTTGTGCAAAGTCTTGGTAAAAGGTTGGGACTTGTCCGCTAGTTGAGAGATAAAATGTTGGATAGGCTGTAGGCACCCTTGAAGTCCTCTCATTTGTCTGATGTTTTTAGGTGGCGGCATTTCCAGAATAGCTTGTACTTTTGCAGGATCTACTTCAATGCCTTTAGCAGAGATGATATAGCCAAATAATTTGCCAGATGTGACACCAAATGTGCACTTCTTAGGATTAAGTCTCAGACTGAATTGTTCCATACGATCTAGTATAGGACCTAGATCAGCAAGATGTTTCTTTCAGTACATGCTCTTAGCCAAAGTTTTATCCACATAATCTTTCATTGTTTTATGCATCATGTTATGAAATATAGTGGTAACAGCTCGTTGATATGTAGCACCTGCATTTTTTAGTCCAAAGGGCATGACATTCCAACATAAGGTACCCCAGGCACATGTGAAAGTTGTTTTCTCTTGGTCCTCTGGCACAATTTTTATCTGGTTGTAACCAGAGAAACCATCCATTAATGAGTATATTTCATACCTAGCTGTCATATCTATGATCATATCAATATTAGGAAATGGAAAATCATCCTTAGGATATGCCAAATTCAAGTCTCTAAAGTCCGTGCAGACTCTTATAGATTTATCATGTTTGGATACTGGAACAATATTACAGATCCACTCAGCGTAATCAATTACTCTGATAAAAACTGCTTTAAGCAACTTCTCTAATTTATCTTTGACAAGTAGAGCTACATGTGGATGCATTTTGCAAAGCTTCTGCTTGACTGGCTTAACACCTAGTGCAATGGACAAATGGTGTCGATTAGATTAGGGTCTAATCTAGGCATATCTGAATATTTACATGCAAAGTTAATCTTTTTGTTTCTGAAGAATGTAGTGAATTTCTCTCTTTCTGCCTCTAATAGTGATTGTGCCAAGTGAATAATCTGAGGTTTTGCCTCTGTACCCAATTTGATAGGTTGAGTTGGTTCAATAAGAACAGATGATCTTTCCTAAAAATGACTTGAAAGGGCATCAAGTATCTCATCCTTGAGTGCCTCAGAGAGGTTTTCACCCTTGGATACATCTTTTATTTTGACTGTTTTAGGCTCTAATACTGCCACAAGGTGGTTTTCACCATCAGAGTGCCTATTTTTTCTTCTTTTTATTTTGTGACTAAGATACTTGATGTCCACCTCGGTCATATTGACACTTGCTTTGCTAGTAGGAGACGTTACAGGTTCGACGACATTTAGGTAACAAGCAAGAGCGTAATCATTTTGGAACATAAGGACTTCACTAGCTGGGGAGGTGGAGTTCTAGTCTATAAGCTCAGGATGGCGAAGTGAAAGAGGAGTGACGGGTTCAAGTGCATTTATGGTATAATCATCAAAGGCATGAACAAGTAAGTCAAGACCCAAAGCAATCTCATCCAGAGGTATAGTCTAATTCCTTTGATTCCTAATGACCATAGTAGATGACATGTTAACACTTAGGGAGTCAGACTCATGTGACCCTACACTAGACCATTCACCTACTTTGAGAAGGTTTTCATATGCATTAGCGGTATATGTATCTCTATCAAATGTGGCATAGGATAAGTTGTCAAACTCATATTCATGAGAGTCCATTTCATCATTAGGTATCTGAATATTTTTGAGGGAATAATGCAAACCCTAAATGAGAAAAGGAAGAGAGAAATTGAGAGTGACCCAGAAAAGGCTCTTTCTATTATGAATAAATTTCCACAAAGCAGAATAGTTCCACTCGGGAACTATCTAGTGTACAAAAGAAGAGGATATACCACTGTTGCTCCCAGAGTTGATGAGCCCACTCAGCATAAGGGAAAGAGGCCAATGGATACTGATATTCAAGAAGTACCCTCTCTAAAGAGACAAAGGGTGGAGACAAAAGAGAAAGGAGGTGAATTGTATTCTCCTTCCCAATCCCCTATACAATATGATGACCAAACCATTTCTGAGTAATTGCTCAAGATGAGAAATGATGGTGAAGTAGTTGTTACTACTCAAGAATTACAAGAGGGGATGCCAGAAGAGCCTAAACATACATTATCTGACCTTACAATGGTAGAATTCGCTCGCAAGGAATTAGATCCTGTGACTGAAAAAGCTAGTGATGAATTCTTGTCTGATGACAATTTCAGCAAAAATAGGACTTTTATTCAGTTTCTATGGAGATGCCATATTGGTGAATACAATGACAAGTGCCAGAAATGATAGAAGATCAACCGAATGCTGCCAAGGAGGACATAGAGAAAGCAATCAAGCAAGAATTTATAATGAAATTTGATAAGATTACTCTTGAGGAGGGTAGACAAATGATCAAAAGGCAAGGAGTCCTCATATTGCCACAATGGGATTTAGCTGATGCAGTGGTTTTTGATGCTATAAGGAAACAAGCTAAACCCATAAGCCCTTCTGGAACATCAATTGGTGCTCAATTTAGTGAGGATCATGCAGCATTGGTGATCTGGTCACTAAAGAAAAAGGACAAGAGAAGAATTAAAGGAGATGATGAGACTAAAGACACAGGCAGCCTAATTGTGAAAAGGGTTGCAGATACCTTAGGAACTAAAGAAGCTAACCTTGTTGTATAGGTTTCCAATATGAGCATGAAAGTGTCAGAAAAGGAAAATGAAGCATATGATAGTCTGAATGAAAGATATGAGTTTGTGCTCAAAGCTTACAATGAAGAGAAGGTGAAATCCTTGATTAAGGATAACAAAATAGCAGAGCTGGAAGGTAAGTAGAAAACCCAACTTGTGCCCCAAAGACTAATTGCTAAGGACCCATATCAGCCTTCCTCCTCAAGTCCATTTATAACATATCCCCCATCCCCTACACCTCTAAGTCCTACTACTCAGGAAGCTATTGATGCCAAGATAGAAGAATTGGAAGCTGAGAAGGACAAGCTAATCAATGAAAGGACAAGATTAGAAGAAGAGGGTAAGAGGGACTTAGAAGATTCCTAGGCCTACAAAGAAGCTGAAGAATTGGTGAAGCAAAAGCACATAGATTAGATATTTTAAAATCTCAAAAGGTGTGCCAGTGAGATCAACCTCCCTAACCTCTACCTGTTGGGAAAAAAGATTGCAAGTATCACCAGTAGATATGAAAATGAAAATGGACAATGGGACTTGATAATGAGTAAATGGAAAGGGAAGGCAACTCATGTTAAGTCATTTTACTCCCTTTCAAAAGAACAAAATAATATTGATATCACCCTAATGAGCACCCATAAGTGTCTAAAATTGATGATTAATTTAGACATCAAGAAGAACATGGTCATGAAGAGAGTCACAGTCTTGAGAGAAGAATTTTCTAAGGATAGATATGATATGTATCCCAATATGTTCAAGGAAGATGGGAACATAAAGAGTGAAGCCCTATGGCTAAGACAGTTAAATGAAACACTAACTAGTAGGATGAAAAGCATTGTTGCATTGGCAAACACTAGATGGTTTGTGCTAACCATAGATATTTTGAATAAAGCCAAGGCATTTTTGGAGTCATAGGAGGTAGAAGTTGAGAAGGCTAGTAGTGACTAGGAAGAGTTCAGCAGCCAAAAAGATGAAGTTCTCAGCTTCAGTTGGCCAAGTGATGAAGTGTTCACTACATGGGTTAGCAAATATGGAATAGTCACCCCAATAACATGAGATGAAAAACATAAAGGGAATAGCTAGCACCAAGGAGGTTAAGCTAACAGAATAAATTAGATATTGGGGCCTCTACACCAACAAGAGAGAAAAATTGATGCAGGAGCATCCTGGGTGTAAGGGCAATCTTGCATCACCCAAAAATATGTGTTTTTCTATTCAATAAGGGCTATTTTGTACAAAGTTGCTATTTTTGGAAAATTACTATTTTTAGTAAGTTGGTCGTTTGAACTCAGAATGTTCTAATTTTCCAGGTGAAGGCTCATCTTAGTCATATAAGAATGCCAGTTGAATTGCATTGCCAGATCATCTGTATTGGTGAAGTTATTAAGGATATACTGTTGAGATTTTAGGGTGCAAAATTTTTGAGCTCAATTTTTAGGACCTTAGAGGCTCCGAATCGAGGTCAAACCCTTGGCTGACTGGGGCTTTGTGAGTTAGGCACTGTAGATCGCGATCTCCCCTTTCCAAAAAGTGGTTATAATAGCCAAATAGAGCTACGGTTCAAAAGTTATGGCTTCCAAAAGTTGGGCTGCCTAATCTCATGTTTTGTAAATATTTAAAGCCGACCCTTTTGTAATAAAAGTGAAAAATAATTAAATGCTAAGGGTGGTCGGCCTTAATGGCTAGATTTCTAGAACCTTCTCGGGCAGTGGAAATTG
>MU224450.1:510485-573418 GCA_018584345.1 Thuja plicata
TGTGAGTTACTTTCAAGGAGAGTTTAAATCTTACAGATGATTGCAGAGGATTAGGATTCATGCAAGGATTTGATACATTGGTGTAGGAGTGAGAGGATAGTTTGTAAGGCACTCTATCTGGGATTCAGTTGTGTTTCTATTAATTATCTTAATATGTGTATGCTCTATTATGACTCTATCACCCATGATTAGGCACTAGTAAAGATGCTAACAAGTGGTTATTATCATCAATTCAAATATTAAAATCCTTATTTTCTGATATTTAAGAGTATATATGTGTAGTTGATTGTATTCAGAGGATATAATCCATCTTAGTGATTCCTTGAAGAGTGAATTGATAGGTTAGCCTTCCTAGGCCAAAGTGGTATAAAAAGAAGAAGGATTATAAATCCTTGATCCATTATTAGGTTCTCTGTCATTTAGTGAGTCTGTAATCAGGTACACCCACCTAGGTATGTGGAGCCCAAAGTGTAGAAGGAGTTTCATCCTTATTAATTAGCCTTATTCATGTATGAACCTGCATTAGGAATAGAGGTTCAAGCACTTATTGTTTTTTTAATTGATTCATACAAGAAAAAGAGCCAACACACATCATAACTAGGTTTCAAATTCCATTCTATTTGGTATGTGACAATTCTCCCTCTTTCTCTTCTACCTCGCTCACACAATGGGCCTTCAAAAACTAGGTAATCTTCAAATTCTCTTCCAATTATTATCCACAAGGCAATGACATAGCAGAGTCTACAAACAAGAACTTAGCGACAGTGACCAAACACCTCCTAGATGAAAACCCTAGGGATTGGCACACACAACTAAAATACACCTTGTGGACTGATCATGTAAGGATCAAGAGTGCCCTAGGGATGTCCCCATACCAATTATTCTGTGGCTTGAAACTGGTTTTCCCTATGAACTTAAAAATGGCAATTCTGAGATTCATGGACCAATATGTGGGAGGTGAAGATCAAGTGCAAGTCAAGCTCATGAATCATCTTAATCTAGAGGAGAAACAAACATTGACCCTTGAACATGTATCAAAGCATCATGCCATAGTCATGAGGTGGTTTGAAAAGAGAGCTACAATTAAATCCTTTAGGATCTCTGACCTTGTCCTCATATGGGATAAGGCTAAAGAAAAGTCGAGTAGCCACACCAAGTTCCAAAGATTGTGGATAGTCCCTTACCCAATATCAAATATCCTAGGGGAAAACACTTTTAGATATCTTCATCATCCTCATCATCATTTATTTCTCCCATTTGTGGTTGCCTTTTTTCCTTTTTTTGGGGTTTTTTTTTTTTTTGGGTCAGTGTGTTTTGGGTCCATTCCAATGTAGTCCATAAATTAGAGCAAAGGTATTTCTTAGTCAAATTCTCCAAGGGAGCGTGCAATACAAAGAACACTCCAAAAGATGAAGCGGTGACAACTATCATTGACTGACAAGAAGAAGTTCGAAACTCAGTCATCCTGATCACAGAACACACTAAGAGATGGCACTCAAGAGCGTTGGTTCCCTAATCATTTGTCAGTTGTAACCAGCTTTAGTGCGTGGATTTGGGTACCCACCGATCCAAAAACTTAGGTCTGAATGGATGTGGAGGCAATAGTAGGAAGAAAGAAATAGCTGAAGAGAGAGCGAAAAGAAGCACATGAAAAGAAAAGTGTCCCAAAGAGGTCACAGGTGTGGGATCTAGGTTTCATAGCCTAATTTTCTCTTAGATCAAATGAAAAAAGGGAAAGAGGAAGAAAATCAATTACTATCATGGACCTAAACATAAAGAAGTACATGAACACTCGAGACATGATAGATTTCAAAAGCACGCGAAAGAAATAAAATGACTATCCCAAAAAATAGAAGTCTCAAAGAAAGAAAGCTACAGTCTAAGAAGACATAACAGACTTGGGTGACTATGAAAACCTCTATCGGGGCTATGAACACTCAAATGGCAGTAGAGCAAGGTTATACTTGGGATTTGGGGAAAAATTTGTCAGGGCTATGAATGTGTGACTCATAGCAAAGCTCTTTCCGAGAAACCCTGGTCCACTTGGCAAAGGTTAAGAGTAGTTGGGAAACATTTCAGTTACCACAATCAAAATTCAAGAAATAAATTCACATGAGCACACACTGGGAAACCAGTAGAAAAGCCTCGAATTGGAAGTCAGTGAAATATGGTCAGCACCAGCACCTCTTGGTTTTTCTCTGCTACAAAGCTACATCCCAAAAGAGCATTGATGATGAATAAATGCCTTGGTCATTCCTCCTTTTATCGAGGCTATTTTTTGTGGGTCCACAAAACACACCCCATTTTTGGTCCTCTCACTATGGGGACCCCCTATTTTTGTCCTTTCAGTATTCTCACATCTGCCCCTTTCTCGGCCCCCAGCAGGCCAGTCTCATTGAAGGGTTGTCGGTTCATTAACACAGAGAGAAGACATTTTTTTTCCTTTTGGCCCTTTTGACCTATTCAGAGGACCTAAGTCCCCAAAATATCGAGATGGATGAAAGGCCAAAAATCTAAACTTTTGGTGTTTCAGCCTCCAAAAACACTGAAAGGTTGAAGGTGTTTACCTTAGAAATTTTGGTGTTTCAGAGGTTGAAAGGTCCGAAAGCATAGACTCCACCCACGGGTTATAAAGTGGCAAAAGGGCCTACATTCATTCAATTCATTTTCTTTTCATCCTGGAATTTCAAGAGCTCGCACCTTTGAAGATTTTGCCCTCGCCCCTTGTGATTGATCACCCCTCACCTTTGATGTTTGTCTTGTTGTCCTCCAAAGCTCCATGCTCATTCCAGGTAGGTTCGTTTCTTTTGCTTCACATTTTATTTCCTCTTCTAGGTTTAGGATAGGGTTTCTTTGCTCCTGGTGCTTTTTGAGCCCAGTTTGTGCTCACCTCCACGCCCCTGGGTCTCCTAGGGCCTTGTGGACACCTTCAAACTTGGCAGGTTGTCCCTCCTTGTCAGGTCAAGTCAGGTCTTTCCCATTTTTTAGGTTAGGGTTTTTGTCATTTTTTGGTCAGAGCCCTTGCCATAGGTTTTCAGCCCCCGAAAGGCAGAAAACCATTTTTTTAGTCTATCACCCAAGTATCCATTGGAGATTCAACCTTTTCGGCATTTTAGAGGTCTGAAAGGTCTGAGACACTGAAAATTCTGAACCATTGAAAGTGTTGGATTTTGGACTTTCAAAGTTCTGCCATTTCAAACTTTCAGTGTCCATGGAAACTTTCAAGCTTTCACATGCTGAAAAACTAACAAAGTTTTCTCATCAATAATTGCCTCTTTCACACTTTTCGCCTTTTCAGACTCTGAACCAATTTTTGGTGCCCAAAACTTCAAAAAGGCCAAAAATGCAAAAGACATATTCCTAGCTACTTAAAGAGCTATTTATCTTTGTCTTCTTAGATTAATCAGCTTTCTTTTATTTTTTTCTTCAATAAGATACTGATACTTGCATTCTCCTCCCAGGGATGCCTAAACAAAAGACATCTCCAATTAAATACCAATACAAGGGGAATCCTCCAAATTCAAAGGTCAGGAACAAACATGTGGAAATCATTAATACTAACATTGAGAATCTAGACTGGGATCAGTTCCCAGTGCAATTCTCCCAGCTAACAGGGAGATCTGAGGACTACACTACACTAGCCCTATCTAGCTTGGTGAATGCAATAGCCGGCCCTGTAGCTGTCTTGTCATCAGAGCTGATTATAACCTTGGCCAACCATTACAAATCAGATGAGAGAGTAGTCTAACACATTGAGGGGCATGTAGTACTAGATATAAGGCTAGATATCATAGAGGAGGTCTTCCACCTCCATAAAGGCATCGATGAGTTCTACAACTTCTACATTGGAAAGGGGCTCCAGTGGTTCAACAACAAAGAGAAGGAAGCCTGTGAAATTGTAAACATCGACTACCTCAAGAAACCTTTCCAAAATAAAAGGTTGGATAAGATAGACCTCCGACAAGGATACTTATAAGATGATATCTAGGTGGCTGTAACATTGATAAGTCAAGTTTATGGACTTCCTCAATCCATCCAACTTGAACCCTGGATGATCTTGATAATTGAAAGGATTAGGAGCCGTAAAGCAAGGTTTGACTAGGGTTACATCATTAGTGATAGATTGGATGAGAAATTAGTAGTAGTAAAGCATAACCCCAAGTTCTACATGAGCACATATATAGTATACTTGTTGGCGACATAGGAAGACTACCTGGGTCTTACCAAGAGGGGAAGCATAAATAACCCAAATTCTTGGCCCCATATTGTGTACCCTTAGTTAATGAAGATAGAATATATGCCAGAAGATTTCCCTGATTACAGGATAGTCAATGATGCTTTCATATTTGAAGGCATCCGATCCATTAAGGGTGACTTTGCAAAAAGGATGTCAGAAGAGGTAGCTACCAAGGTAAGGGCCATTGGGGCCTATTATATAAAACTTAAAACATTTACTTACATCTAGGTAGTAGGATCAAACTTAAAACCAAAAAAGCTACCCAGGTATTCGTCTAACTAGATAATCATCTTGGAGATGGCTAGGCAGCTTGCAGATGCTTACGAGTATATAAAGCATAAGAAGAAGCATTGTTAGGATTTTCCTATCTCACTGGGCCCATATACCTTACAAGATATGAAGGTCTACAAATCATTGGCCTTCAAATGGGATGACTTCCCTCTACATCTTTACAAGATAGTGCGGGCTCACTTCGACCCTATAGGAACGTACAACCATATTATTGGCAAGTTCTACATTCATTAACCAAGCTTAGAAGATCACTGGATGAACTGTATAGATGACCATGAGGCCAGAATTCAAGATTATTGTAGAATGCCTCTTTCCCTAGAAAAGGAAGTCTTGAGGACTCCAATTCCCCAAAAGGTTTGGGAGTATGAGTTAGATGAGGTCCTGGAAGCCATTTATACAGACGAAAAGATATATGACAGGCCTATCATGAATGCAGAGTTTGATATGGATGAAAATGATGATATTGATTTTTGGGAAAGGCATGTGATGAGAACAATAGAGCAATGGATTAAGAGGCCCTACAAAATGAGCCCAATACCTATTAAAATATTGATGGAGCCACCCAAGAAAGTAGATAAGTAGCGAGGGGAGAAATCTACTGTCCCCAAGTATAAAAAGGCACCATCTAAAAAGCCAGGGATGGTATATGGTCATGAATGATCAGTGCAATATGGTTCCAATCCAAGACATAAAAAGACAAGGATGACAGGGCAGATAGATCCTCCAGTAGAGGTATCCCAGGCTCCATCAAGTGAAGTTCCATCCACCTCAGGCACATCTCCTCTGACCACTAAAAATGGGAAGAAGATGTATAAGAGGAAAATAACTTCAGTCTCTCCATGACTGGAAACCATGCAGGAAGATCCACAAGGAGAAGAAAAGGAAGAAGATGCACAACTAGTTAGGAGGACTAGGTCACAGAGAAAGAAAGAGAAAGAGATTAGTAGGAAACATCAAGAGGACCCAAAAGAATAGGATAATCCCTTGGATGCCTTAGGGTGAGATAAGTTTCAAATATTTGATTTTGAAGGTCTAGAGAGCTTTTTAGATCAAGGGCAAGATACGCTAGGATATTGTTGATCTCTAAGTTTTGTTGATCATTAGTGTCCCACACTTAGTCATTTATCCAGGAAGGTTAGCTGGTTATCACTGTGGTTGAGCTATCTAGTATAGGCCGAGCTATCTAGCATAGTCATTACTGAGTAGATTAATGGTTGTCAAGTAACTCAGCAATCAAGCAAAAGTTGATCATGTTCATGTCAAGTGCCAGAGACTCAAGTTTTGAGCAAGATAGTTTTGACATACATGTCAGGAATGACACAAAATTGTAGGTAAACCATTTTGGGCCAATGTGTTCATGCATTTAATGATTTCAATGGAGTTAATTATGCATTTAAATGTTTTATCCTATGTGTGGCATGGAGCCAATCAGAAAATTAGAATGCCTAAGTGGTATAAGCTTTTGATCCTGATCATTGATCTAGATCTAATCACCAAATTTGTAAAGTATATTAAGATTGCTTCTTAAACCCTAAAATGTATGAGAGAATAGAGTGTATACATAGAGAGATGTGCTAAGAGTTATTTTGAGGAAGAAGCATAGATCTAGCAAAGTGATAGAGAAGTGAATAGTATAGTAAAGACATATCAAATTATAAGATCAGAAAGGTATTGGAAAGAGGAGATCCGTTATCAGCATCAGAGTGCACATAGAAGGATCATATCTTGGGACATTCTAACAAGTGTATCAGGTGAAATCTCTTAATAGAGTGGTTCTTGCAGACCTTTCTAAATCTCTTAACCAAGTGCTTACTTTGTTGTAAGTTTAAATCCTTTCACAAGGTATATTGTAATGATCTAAAGCTCTTAACTGGGAAGACCTTTAACTAGGTAGATTACATATTGTGATCAAACTTTGTAGCCCTAATAGGCACACTTTATTGCTATAGTAGTGAAGAATTTGTGGGTGTCATCCCCACCCCATTTTTACCTATTTGGGTTTCTGGGTTACCAAAATTTTGTGTCATGAGTTATTTATTTCATGTTGTGGATGGTACTAGTTGTTAGATTAATTTCATATATGTATGAATGTGGATCGATTAGTTTTAAGTGATTAAATTTCAAGTTCTGATTCACCCCCCTCTCAGTATCTTGCTTTCCCAATATTATATTTCCAACAATTTGTATCAGAGCTCAGTTCTCCTACAAAAGGTTTTAATCAGCCTAAGAGTATAGATCTAGAGATGGAGATTTACAAATTGGGTAAAGTCATTGAGAATTAGAAGATTGAAATTCAGCTAGCATTACATCAACTTGAGACATCTAGACAAGAATTGAGGAAGTCATTGACATTTAGGAAAGATTTGGCCAAACAAATGAATGATACTGATTATCAAGAAGAAGACACTGTAAATCTATTTTAGAATGGAGATTCTACCGAGAGCGATGCGACAATTGTAGATATACTAGAAAGGAACAATGCACTGTGTAAAGAAGTCAAAAACCTGAAAAAAGAACAAGGAATGTAGAAAGTAAGACTATGTGTAGTAGAACAAAAGAAGAAAGCTAAAGATGACAAAGCTATGGCTGAAGAAGATAAAAGAATGATGACTATCAAACTTGATGAAAGGACACATGATGTACAAATGATGACAAAAAATCAGGTTGACATGGTGGATCAACTGCTACTTGCAAATCAGGAGATCAGTAGGAAAGACATGGAAATAATGAATCTAAGATCTGAGAATAGTCAATTGAAGGATGAATTGAGATCTAAGAAAGAACTAAATGAAAGTTTGAACATACCTAATGAAGCTTTGACTCATTTTGAGAGCTTGATAGAAGCATCAAGGAGATCAAAAGATTCTTCTGGATTAGGCCACACTGAACAACAAACATCTACTAAGAAAGGAGAATCATCTAAGACTGGTGAAAAGAGGAATGCAAAGACAAGGAACAACAAACCTGTATACCACCATTGTGGAAAATTAGGACACACGAAAAACATCTTCTGAGGAAATAATGGTAAGTCCAATCCTAAACCCAAGTTCAATGGTTATTTCTTTAACTATAAGAAGTTTGGACATAAAGCACATGAATGTTGGGCTAAGGAAAATGATGCACCTTCCACACTGAGAATCAATGGATATTATTACAATTGTCAAAAATTTGGACATAAGGCACAATGTTCAAGATCTAATGCTAAAAAACAATGGACATCAAAGACACAAGCAAAAGCACCAAGGAAAGGCAACACTTACAATTGGGATTATAACACAAGGAAAAGTTTTCATTAGTGTGAAGAGTATGGACATGCACCTAAAGACTGCATAAAGACACATTTTAGAGGAAGATCTAAGAGTTGGATGAATGGAAGCCTAGTTTTCTTTAGTTGTTTGAAAATTGGTCATACTAAGAGAGAGTGCAAGACAAGATTACCTGCTCCTACTGTGGAGAAAATTAGAACATAGATGAACCAAACATGGGTAAGGAAAACATAACCGAGTAGTAGTGAAACTACTGAAGCTGAGGTCACCCAATCCAATGGATTAGGTGATCACACCATCTCTAACTAAGAAAAAGAGGTATGTAAGGAAATACATTTAGATTTCATGTCTTACACCAGTTCCTAACATATAAATGTGCCAAAGTCCATATCTTTATATGTTAAGATGGACCAGGACATATTTGAAGACATGTACCAAGTAAAAGTTAAATTGCACTATAGGTGCCAAGCATCAGTGGTATGCACTAAGGCTAAGCTCTTTAGTGTGTGCCTAGCTGATATGGTTGGTTGAGTAAGTTTTTATGATGGCCAAGTATAGTTAGCCAAGTGGTATGCAAGTTGTGTTAGTCAGTTGTCGACAGTTGTTTGGCACTAACCTAATGGGAAAACCATTTAATGCTGACCTGCTTTGACCTTTGGAGTCTATAAAAGGACAAATCTATTTATTCTTCATTCTTATCTTGCAGTTTAGAATTTCATAGAGCAATTGAGGATTTGCAAACTTTATTTCTGCAAAGTTTTCTCGAGGATCTTTTAAGCGTGCCATCGGCAACCTTAAAGTGAATAGTGCAAAGTGTGACTTGCCGAGGTACTTTGTTCATCATCTTCAAAACCCTAATTTTTGAGATCATGGCCACAAGTTATTCCATAGTAGTCAAGGGTATGGAGAAGGAGTTGAGTCAAGTTCAATTGGTGAGGAGCAATGCCTATGCACCTCCCAACTTCTGTCTCATTCCAGAAAGTGCTATCCAAAGTGATTTGCCTAGAACCCTATTGTGAATTCCACCCAAGGTACTTATGATACATGGTGTAAGATATTTTTGTATGGTTGAAATTGGTGAAGTCAGGGATAATGAATTTAGGGAATCTTACAAAACATTATGTGAAAATAGAATTTTGAAAGATGAATTCAAAAATCTAGCCAACAAAGGGTTAACTTGTTCGCTAGACTTCCCATAGGATTTTAAGATGGAATGGATTAAGATTTTCCTAAGCTGAGTACATGACATGAATATTTGGCTGGACAATGGACCAATTAAGATTACAAAAGACATTATTCATAGGGTAACTGGGTATTCGATTATTAGCAGGAAAAGGACCATGAGGGATCAGAAGAAGGAAGATATAGTAGCTAATACTGGAGTAGTTTGGAACAATAGAGGCATGACTATTTCTACAATCAAGGATTTGGATCTTGATTTTGGAGTAAGGTTAATTTCACATAAGTTCTATCAGTTGAGCCGACTGGACAATGTTCCATGCACAATAGTCAATCAAGCTTGGAAGATAGTGAAAAAGAATCATACTTGCGACTTTGCCGATCTTCAGTTGATGCAACTGGCAGAGAACCTTTCTTCAATCAGGAAGGCAAAGAACTCATCATGTAATTTTGATTCTCTACTAGTTTGTATATTCTTCTATGTACAAAATTCATTTCCCACACTTGGAAATATTATTTGGAAGAAGGACAGACCTATCACTCAGCAGAGTAATGCATTCATTCAGCAATTAGGCAGTAACTTTAACAATATTATGGGAACATACTTTGTTGAATTCAAGAAGAGAATGAGGTTGAGAAGTAGTATTCCTAGTTCATTAGTGGTGAAGCATTATGAGGATATTTTTTTTCTAGTTGACATAGATTTCACTTATGCTTAGGCACTAATACCTAGGGTATCATGGCTAAAGCCATTTCCTTATGAATTTAACATTGATGAGACATCTGCTCAGTTCAACGATTTGGAAACTATGAAGAAGCAAAGGCCAAAATATCCATGGATTTGAAGGTTGGAACTATGGAGAGGAAGAGGAAAAAGATTGTTAAGAATTTGAAGAAAATGGTTGGGTTACCTAGTGATGAGGTGGTAGATGATGCACCTCTAGGCCTAAGTACTAGACATGGAGAAGACATATCTACTAAAGAAGAAGAAGTTAGTGAATCTGAGGAAGAGATTCCTATGAAAGAAAAAGGAAAGCAACCAATAGTTGCAAAGGTGACCAAGATGATCAAAGAAAAACCTAAGGTTACCCCTCCCATTGTTAACCATCCAAGGACAAGGGCATAAAATATTTCATCTCCTACTGTACAAACTAAGGTATATACAAAGAAGATTGTTGGAGAGAGTAGTTCTAGTAAAAGGAAACAAGTTGCAACAAAGGCTGTGTCAAGTCTACCTATGAAGAGACCGAGGAGAAAACTACACTTGGAGTCAAATAGTGATGAAGAAAAGACAAAAAATGATGAACCCAACAACATACCTACTGTATCATTCAAACATCCCACAATCATTAATGAGGTATGTAAGAACATCAGAAGTTCTGCATGGTTATCTAGATTTAAATTTATCAAGTATGAGAAGTTAAAGCTAGAAGATAAGCATAAGGTTCATGAAGAACTTTTAGACATGATGAGAACTTTCAAGATGACACCTATAGAGATAGGAAATAATGTCCCAACAAAAATTTATGACTTTTTATCTAGTAAATGGGAATATGCATTGATGACTGAAAGGCAGATAAGAGAAGCAACATTGGCTAGAGTTGTCCCAGAACTAACCAAGAAACAGTTAGCTAAATTTGTTCAGGATAATAAGCATAAGTTTATACCTAGACTCAGAGCCTATGCTATTTTGAAAAATGATATTGAAGGAGTAGTACAATAGAGTACTAGGATTTGGAAAGAACTCTTTGGGTTGTCAATCCCAAAAGAGAAGAAATCAGATGAAGGAACCTCTGAGCATAAGGAAAAATAAGTAGAGACCACCTCTGAGCCACAGAAAGTAGAAGAACTAATTGATACTGAATCTACAAAGAGTGGAGTAGAACTGAAAGAGAAAATAGATACAGTGAAAACTGTGGATGTGATAGCAGATAGTCCAATTGACACCATAATTGATGACACTAGTAATTTGGATGTCGAGGGTCAAGATGAGCTGGTAGACACAAGTATCAAATCACCTATCAAGGCTACTGAGGCTGATGAAGAGAAAGATGAAGAGAAAGATGAAGAGAAAGATGAAGAGAAAAATGAAGAGAAAGAAGCTAAGAAAGAGAAGACAAAAGAACAAGAGGTAAATACTAAAAATCCACCTATTTTAGAGGTTGTGAAAACAGTTTTAGATAGTGGAGAGGAGATAAAGGATACTAAGCCTCAAGATCAAGAGGTTGTACAAGTGTTGGTTAATCTACCACACTCTACATAATCTACTCCCACTAGTCCTAAAAATGGGGGTATGCCTAATCATCAGACAATCTTGACTAAATTAAAATATGTAATGGGAACTAACACTGTTAAAGGAAAAGGTGTTGATGAAATAGAGCCGAGCATCAGCTCACCAGAACTCAAGAGGAGGAAAATAATTAAGAAGAAGTCTCTAAACCTAAATTTCACATTAGATGAAGTCATTATGATTCCAAAATGGGCTCCAAATGATTTATCTTTTGAATAGATAGAGACTCTTCAAGACCTACTTAAGAGGAAGAAAAGGAAAGAAGAAATGAAAATAGAGCAAAAACAAAAGCAAGTTTTACATGACATCAAGGATATTTTTGTGAAAGCTTTTGACATGGAAGGTGAAACTCCTCAAGAACCTATTCTGGAATAGTTAGTTCACATTGTGCAGAAGGTCAATGATGAAAACATTGAGGCTAATGAAAATTTGTTGCAATGGTCCAAAAGTAAATTTGAGAACAAAGTCTTGGAGAAGATCTCAACAGAGATTTCTACAAAACAAGTTGAACTTTCTTCTCTTGTAGAGATTCTTGAGGAAGTTGCAAATAATGTTTATTCTTTGTATAGAAAGTTATGTGATGTAGAATTCTTCACAAAGGATAATCTACAACTTATTGAGAAGTTGCAATTAGATTTGAAGTCAACTAGTAGTTCATTAAGCATGGATGCTAGCACTAGCTCCATACACTTTAATAATATGACTCATACACAGAGAAGATTAGCCGAGCTTATGGCTGAAGATAGAAGAATAAGAGAAAAGTTAAAAAATATTTAGAATACCTTAATACCTCATCTAGAGGTTATTTAGAATGTACTTTCAACTACAAAAGACTTAGTCAAGAGGGATTCTCATCTCTCTACTGCAGATAGTTTGGTGAGTCTAGCTGTCGAGCTATAAATCAAGTTACAGGTTATGAAGTATGTAAAGGATAGTTGGTATACAACATTTTCTTTAACATTACAACTTCATAAATAGTTTTTGGACAAGTATAACTTAACCCCACCAGCTATCAGTGACAAAAACAAGGGGGAAACTGATAAGGGTTTAGCATAAGAGGAACAAAACTAGGTATAAATATTCTTTCCAAAGGAATGTATACTATGTAAATTATTGTATGTAGTATGGAGTACATTCCTAGGGGGGGTACATTGTGTACTTAGGAAAATTTTGGATGGAAATAAATAATAAGTATGTTTTTGCCACTAATATCAAAGGGGGAGATTGTTAATCTCTAAGTTTTGTTGATCATTAGTGTCCCACACTTAGTCATTTATCCAAGTAGGTTAGTTGGTCATCATTGTGGCCAAGCTATCATGTATAGGCTGAGATATCTGGCATAGTCATTTCCAAGTAGATTTATGGTTGCTGAGTGACTCGAAAATCAAGCAAAAGTTGATCATGTTCATGCCGAGTGCCAGAGACTTAAGTTCCAAGCAAGACATTTTTGACATACATGTCAGGAATGACACAAACTTGTAGGTAAACCATTTTGGGATGACTTGTTCATGAATTTAATGATTTAAATAGAGTTAATTATGCATTTAAAATTTTTATCCTATGCGTGGCATGGAGCCAATCATAAAATTCAAATGCCTAAGTAGCATAAGCTTTTGATCCTGATCGTTGATCTAGATCTAATCACCAGATTTGTAAAGTATATTAAGATTGCTTCTTAAACCCTAAAATGTATGAGAGAATAGAGTGTATGCGTACAAAGAGATGTGCTAAGAGCTATTCTGAGGAAGAAGCATATATCTAGCAGAGTGAAAGAGTAGTGAACAACAGAGTAAAGACATATCAAATTATAAGATTAGAAAAGGTATTGGAAAGAGGAGATCTGTTATCAACATCAGAGTGCACATCAAAGGATCATATCTTGAGACATTCTAACAAGTGTATCAGGTGAAATCTCTTAATAGAGTGGTTCTTGCAGACCTTTCTCAATCTCTTAACCGAGTGCTTACTTTGTTGTAAGTTTAAATCTTTTCACAAGGTATATTGTAATGATATAAATCTCTTAACCGGGTAGACCTTTAACTAGGTAGATTACATATTGTGATCAAAATTTGCAGCCCTAACATGCACACTTTATTGTTGTATTAGTGAAGAATTTGTGGGTGTCATCCCCACCCCAATTTTACCTATTTGGGTTTCTGGGTTACCAAAATTCTATGTCATGAGTTATTTATTTCATGTTGTGGATGCTACTAGTTGTTAGAATAATTTCATATATCTATGAATGTGGATCAGTCAGTTTTAAGTGATTAAATTTCAAGATCTGATTCACCCCCCCTCATTATCTTGCTTTCCCAATATTGTATTTCTAACAGATATGATATAGGATCCCCATCCCTATTTCAACCCCAAGTGACCCTCACTCCACCTCTAGCCCAGTTCACCTATTCCTCAGTGAATGTGTCCACTACAAAGATAAGCTCCAGTTCAGACTAAGGGCCTGAGACCCAGGATACGGGGGTATCACAAAACACAGTGATAGACAAGGTGGTAGAAGAGAGTTTAGTTTCTACTCCACCACGTTACAACCCTACTCCACCAATTTCTCAGCTGCCTCTGATTCCTATTCCACCACCATTATTCCCAACTCTAACACCAACTCCACCCCCTTCTACTTCTACTTCCCCATCTTCCCTCCTAATCCCAACTCCATCACCATAATTCCCTTTGCCTTTCTCCACCCTGACCCCCTAGAGGGTAGTAAGTACGAAAGAGGTATCACCCTTCAAGACTACACTGGAGGCCATGACTGGTCTTAATTTAGAAATATTGATCAATTCAGTAGATGATGAAGGCCAAGACAAAGAAGAGGAAGGTAGAACAAAAGAAGAATATAAGGCAGAAGAAGATAAGGGGGAAGACAAAATACAAGGGGAAGGGATGGATGTAGAAGAAGATGAACAAGGAAAGGTACAAGAGAAAGAGGTAGAGGGAGGAGTAACCTCAGGATCTCAAAACTTAGTGCCTACCCTCCATGTTGCCCCATATGAGCCAGTGACTACATCTAGTAAACCTACTTGGCTTACCGAAGAAATCCATCTTAAGAGAAGGAATTATATCGATGAGGTAGAAGGGGAAGAAATGAGTATGGCATTTGTAGGTCAATTTTTCTAAAAAATGGAAATCATTGTGTCAACAAGGACAGTATCTTATGTTATGCAAGACACTAAAGGTCACTGGAAGGCACATATAGAAATTCCTCCCATGAGCACTTCTCAAACATTAGCCACATCAGAAGACTGCACATTCAAGGAGGTGGACTTGGGTGAACCTACTAGAGAAGGGAGAAAGACACTGGTAGCCTTAGGGATCAAGCACGCTCTAGGGTTCATGAGTAAAGATGAAGAAACTATAAAATCATTGACAAAGTAGAATGAGGCCTTGAAAAGGAACATTCACAAGATGGTAGGTCCCATTGACCCAAACTGTCTAGAGGCTTCATTATAGGCCATTCTAGACAAAAGGGATACACCAAATTTTCCGGTAGGATTAACCCCTTCCTTCATCCAAGAAAGTGCAGATTGGAGGAATGACTTCGAGCAATTTGGAGAGAAAGTCATCAGGCTGGCATTTAGGCCATACATAAATATCTTGGTTGAGGCTAATCTATTGATTAAACTGGTGGGGAATGAGGGTGGTCTAGATTATGAAATAAGTAAATGGAAAGCAACCTTTCGAGACTTGGAAGTGATCCAGAAACAACATTTCTAGATTCTAGTCAAGATATATGAGGGGGAGGAAATAGAAAAATTCAAGGAATGGATCAAGTGAATAGCTAAGACAATCAATGTATAGAAGAGATATATGGCCTCCATAGTAGGAAAGTGTGAGGAAGTCATAGAGTGGATAAAAGAGATGGATGTCTTCTTTACAGGGATTGGCCTCAACTTATATAGGGACCAAGATAAACTTACCCTATGACCGTCAAAGGAAGTGGTTAAGAAATTTAGGGATATTATAGAAGGTGTTAGCACCAAGGAGGCCTTACACTAGATGTTCTATCTCAAATAAGAAATGGAGAGAATGTCTAAGAATGAAGAAGAGATCAAGTTCTTCGCTTCTGAATTGACTATCTTTAGAGAGAAGAAAGAATGAAAGGTCACCAAGGTGAAGAGGAAAGAGATCAACTATGAAGAGGTCTAGGAGATATTGCATAGGCTCAGAGAAGCCCATCTATATGTCTTTACTAACTAAAATCACAAAGTCCACTCGGCAAGTCAGCAGGATAGTTTCTACACTTGGCCATTTTCTACCAAGGTAAGTTCAGCCTTTCAGCCTTTTGGCCCTCTAGATTTTTGGCCTTTTGGCCTTCCAATTTTTTGGCCTTTTTGGCCTCCCAAATATTTTGGCCTTTCGGCCTTTGACAAGTTTGAAACTTCTGAATCCTCCGAATTATGTTTTAAAACACTTAAAAGTTTCAGAGTAGAGGTCGGGGTCCATAAATCTAGGTGTTTCCAATGAGATCATATTTTTTGCACACCAGTTGAACTCCATATTAGATTCATGGTTAACTTGAGTTAATTTTGGTGGGACTAAGGGTCCCCTATCATTCTCCACCACCAGAAGAGCCTCCAGATGAAGATTCCAAGAAAGACTCCAAGAATCAAGAAGAAGACTCCAAGTTCTCAAAAGAAACCCACCTTCTTTTCTCTTTCTCTTCTTGGCGAGTTTGACCCTCCTTGCATGGGAAAAATTATTGTAAATAGATTCAAGAATCCATGCAAGTTATCTAGTCTTATTTAATAGTAGTTTCCTTTTAGCAAAGTTTTAGTTTAACTTATATTCATTAATTTGGACTCTCTGATGCCCTAATTTCAGGAATTCAAAGTATTTGATTAAAAGCTCTATATATTGTAATAAAAAATCAATGTAAAAGGTCAGATTATTAATACAATAAAGATACACATTTGGTGCTTCATTCATGGTGTGTGAATTTATTCTACCTATGAGAAATTATTGAATGTATGCTTGCATTGTTCATTATTTTCAGAGAGCCTCTTGTTTATTGTGTTTCAAATTTGCGCTTCTTTAGTTGGAGTTTGATGTTATTTGCTTACCTTGCTGTGACAAATGCATGGAAGAGATCATCTCTATGCTTAATGATAAATCTGTCTCATGGGTGTG
Organism: Thuja plicata; assembly: GCA_018584345.1. Classification (NCBI taxonomy): domain Eukaryota; kingdom Viridiplantae; phylum Streptophyta; class Pinopsida; order Cupressales; family Cupressaceae; genus Thuja; species Thuja plicata. The sequence goes on from MU224450.1 coordinate 526,891, forward strand.
CACATCTTGGTGGCTTCACGATCTGAGGGATTTTGAATATCTTGCACGAGTGAATATATTTTGTCTTCAAATGCTTGCATCCATGTGGTAGTGAATTGTGACTTTGTTTGATTTGTGCTTCGTGGGTTTGTTATAAATCTTCCCATCATTCAATTTGCAAGGAAGAGTTTACAACGGTTTATGTCTGTAGGATTTCATTTTTAGTTATTTTTTTTATTCCTTGTTACTCTATTCTCTATCACATTCTATTTTCAATTCTAAAAGTCTAAAAATCTTGGAAAAAATACAAAAATTGCATTTTATTTACAACACCCATATATGTTAAAATGGAAAATACCAAAAAGAACTAAAGTGTTATGTATTTTGATGTCTTGAGTGAACTAGAAAAATCCTCCTCATGAACATTCACATTTATCTTCAACTGAGTAACCAAGCAAGTTGTGACCCGACCCTGGAGAACCTTGGGAATAAATCCATTATTCTTTCAAGAGAGGAAATCGAGCCTTGAGATCCTAGCAAGTTGTCTTGTGTCAAAACAATACTCAACAACACCTAACAGTGTGTTTGTAACCTTTAACAAGGTTAGATCTACACCTCAGAAGAGTGAAAATTTTGGGTTATCGGTCCCAAGTTATTTTTCCCTTAACAAGGTTTCCACATTAAAACTCCATGTGTCAATGTGTTTATGAGTAATTACTTTAGTGTTTTGCATTACACATAAATTATTTGGATTTATCGGTATACAATAAGTAATTTACTATATTTCAGTAAATGAAAGACTGCTAATCGGTAAACAATAAGAATAAGGTTTAACAGTGAACTCTGAGAAATAGTTATTTGTTGAGTTTATTTAAAGACATTCATATTATAGGACTGAAGATAGCTAGAGGCTTAATATTGTGGTACTAAGTTTTTGGGTTGTACTATTGGAATATTTTTTAGGCCACTAATTCACCCCCCCCTCTCAGTTATTCTAACAATTGGTATCAGAGCTTGTGTGCATAGAAGGAAGGTTTCAAGACCTAAGTAAATTATCACAAGATGAGCAAATGAGAAGTGCCCAAGTTGAACAAAGACAACTTTGCATCATGGAAAATAAAGATAAGACTCCACCTATCAATTATTAGAAATGATGTTGTTCAATACTTAGATATTGAATGTGTTGCCTACAAGACCTCACACACTTGAGAAATTGAGAGAAAAGCATGAGCATAATTTCATAATGGCTTCCTCAATCTCCGATGGTGAGTTTGAAGATGTCAAAACCTACACCTCTGCAAAGAAAATATGGGACAAATTAAAGCTGGTACATGGAGGAGATGCTAATGTACTAAGAGCTAAGGAAGAAAGCATAGTTGAAAAATAAAATAAATAGTCAGTGCTATCTGAGGAGTTGGAGGTGTACTTGAAGAAGAGACAGTGGTAAGTAAAATCCTAAGAACCTTATTGCATGTATATGCTATTAGAGTATCTGCTATACAAGAAATAAGAGTAGTTGGAAATAATAATGTTACTCTAGATAGTCTGATTGGTAGACTGATTTCATTTGTGATGAATAACTTTGATAACAGTGTCTTACCATCTATAGAGTCTACATTCAAATATTCTTTAAAAATAAGTAAGTCAAGTTGTAAACACACTGTGAGGAATGATAGTGAAAGTGATAGTGATGACCAAGGACTTGATGAAATTGAAGCACTAATGGCAAGAAGATTACACATAGGCAAAGGTGGATACAAAGGTAAATTACCACTTGTATGTTTTAATTGTAAAGAGATTGGACACTTTGTTGCAAGATGTACTATTAAAAGAAAAGATGAAAGAAGTAATGACAAAACATATGAAAATAATTTTGATAGAGGTGATGATAGAGATTACTAAAGCAACTGACAATCTGACAAAAGAGATACTTGAGACTACAAGGACAAAGGGAGGAAAGCTTGTTACCTAGTTGAGAACAGAGCTGTAGACACTGATACCGAACCTAATGAAGACATTGAGATGGTATTTGTATCCATAAAGGATGATTCAGATGAAGAAGAAAGCCATGTAGAAACTTCACTCATATCTAAGGTTAGTAAGAATGATGTATGGATTATAGATAGTGGCTGCACTCACCACGTGACCGGTGATAAACAAAATTTTGAAACTTTTGAGTACTATAATTGTGGATCAGTAAGAATGGGTCATGACTCACCTTGTCCGATTGAAGGTAAAGGAACCATAATTTTGAATAACCTAATCAAATGTGAAAATGCTTACTGGGTAAAAGGACTTAATTATAATCTTTTGCGTGTTTCATAGCTGAATAACACAGGTCACCAAGTAGCATTTGAGAATAAGAAGGAAAAGATCTTCAATGAATCGGGAAGGTTCATTGGAACAGGTGAACAGACACAAGGTAACCTTTTCTATCTTGATGATATAAAAACAAATTTTTTAATGGCTAGAAATGAAGACATATGGCTATGGAATAATAGATTATGTAATGTGAATTTTGACAACATGATAAAGATAAGAAATAAAAGGAAAGTAAGAGGCTTACCGAGCATGTCTAAGCCCGACCATATCATGTGTAAGAATTGTCAAAAAGGTAAGATGATAAAGTCTAGTTTCAAGATAAAATCCCATACATCTAATCCAATTCTAGAACTAGTCCATACTAATCTATGTGGACCCATAAGGACAAAGAGTTACTATGGAGATAGATATTTCATTCTCTTTATAGATGATTATTCTAGAATGATGATAGTTATGTTCTTAAAAGATAAATCAGAAGAATTCAAGATGTTTAAATGGTATAAATCTATGGTAGAAAAAAAAAGTGGTAAGCAATTGAAATGCTTAAGATCAGATAGAGGAGGGGAATTTACTCCAGATGAATTCATTAACTTTTTCAATGAGCATGGAATTAAAAGATAGGTTTCTGCACCAAGAACACCATAGAAAAAATGGACTCCTAAAAGGAGAAATAGATCCATTATTGATTGTGAAAGAACACTGATGATAGAGAAAAACATCAATCAAACATTCTAGAGGGAAGCTATCAGTACTTTTTTCTACACATTGAACATAGTACAATTGAATAAAGACACCAAGAAGACACCCTATGAGCTATGGTATGGTTACACACCCAATGTAAGTTACTTCATAATATTTGGTAGTCAATATTATATTTTTAAAGATGATAGAAATGGAAAGCTTGACTCCAAATGTGAAGAAGGAATATTTCTAGGGTATTCCACCAAGAGAAAGGCTTATAAATGTCTTAACAAGTCCTCTAATAAGATCATTGAAAGTGAAAATTTTAGAATAAATGAATATGCAGAGAAAAATGATGAGGAAAGAAGAAATGAACCAGAAGACTACAACAGGTTTGTTTAGAATGAAGAACCTGACACTCTACCCGAGCAACAGTGTATCACTCCTGAGCAATAGAACATTGCACCTGAGCATCAGGCTGCAAATACCAAAAAATAGGAAATTTCTCAAAATGATGTTCCGAGAGATGGAGATCAGAATGAAGGTCAAGATGATGATAAAAATGATGGACAAAGTGTTGAGCCAAAACTTGCCAAGTATGTCAGAAGACATCATCCACAGAATCAGATCATATGAGATAAGAAGGCTAGAATGAGAACAAGAAGTAAGTCACTGAACACTAGATGTTTAATTTGTGATTTTCAGCCTAAATCTTTTAATATTGCACTTGAAAATGAAGAATGGGTTAGTGCTATGAATGAGGAGATAGAAAAGATTGAGAAGAACAAGACATGGACACTTGTACCAAGACCTAATGACAAGAATGTCATTGGTACCAAATGGATATTCAAAAACAAGGTGAATGAGAATGGAGAAGTCACAAGAAACAAATCAAGGTTAGTATGCAAGGGATATGCACAAGAAGAAGGTATTAATTATGGAGAAACCTTTTCTCCCATTTCTATACTAGAAGGAGTAAGAATTTTACTTGCTTATGCTTCATTCAAACAATTCAAGGTATACCAAATGGATGTCAAATATGCATTCCTAAATGGAATACTGGAAGAAGAGGTATACATTGAACAACCAGAAGGGTTTGTTGATCCAGACAACAAAAACATGTATGTAGACTACATAAAGCCTTGTATGGATTGAAACAAGCACCTAAAGCCCAGTATGAAAGACTTCACTCCTATCTTGTAAGCATTGGATTTGTAAGAACAAGTGAAAATAGAAATTTGTATTTAAAAGAATGTACTAACGATGATATTCTAATTGCTAAAATATTTGATGATGATATCATATTTGGGGGTAATGATATGTTATTTAAATCTTTTGCTAATTAAATGAGCAAAGATTTTGAAATGTCTATGTTTGGGGAGATCAAATTCTTTCTTGGTCTATAGATTCTTCAACAAGATGTAGGCATATATCACACAATCCAAATACATCAAGGAAGTGTTGAAGATATTCAAGATGGAAGATTCCATGGCAGTTGGAACACCTATGGAAACTAGATGTAAACTAACAAAAGAAGACAAAGAAAATGAGGTAAATCAGACCTTGTATAGATCAATGATTGGAAAACTAATATATGTTGTTCATACTAGACTAGATATAGTACATGCAGTTGGAATAGTTTCAAGATTCTCTACTAATCCCAAAGAATCACACATGACTACTGTCAAGAGAATTCTGAGATATCTAAAGAACATCGAGGACTATGGCTTATGGTATAAAAGAGAAGGAAAACTTGAGCTTCAAGTCTATATAAATGCTTATTGGGCTGGAAACTTAGATGACAGGAAGAGCACAACTGGAGGAGCATTATTCATGGGTGAGAGACTTGTCACAGGGATCATCAAGAAGAAAGGATGCATCTCACAATCTACTACAGAAGCAGAATATGTGGCTGTTGTTGCAAACTTCTCAAATATTGCATGGATAAAATAATTATTGGAAGATATGAATATGAAGATTCTTGAACCAGTGATTATCTATTGTGATAATACTAGTGCAATTAAAATTTCAAAGAATCTAGTCATGCATGCTAAGACTAAGCATATTGCTATCAAGTATCTTTACTTAAGAGAACAAGTGCAAGAAAAAGAATTAATACTAGAATATGTTCAATCCAAGGAAAAATTAGTAAACATATTCACCAAGACATTTCCTAAAGATACATTTGAGCACCTGAGATAGAGACTAGGGGTCTGACCCTTGTCTCTCAGTTAGTAAGTTGACTAGGAGATTGCATTAGCCTATACACAAATCATAATATCATTCTTGTTGATGCACGCAAAGAAATGGCCTACAAAGATTAATTTGTACACAGCAAGGTACTTATGTAGACCAAACAATAAACATAATTTTGGCTAATGCATAGCTATATTTTTTATGGATAGGGAAATTCAAGGAGTATATTATAAAAAGGTGAAAGGATATAACTTTGTCATGATCAATGTTTACATTGGTATTGTTGTCAAAGGGAGATAATATCAAGATGGGCGGGAATATCCTAAGAAGATCAAAGGGAGATATGTAACCTAAAGGGAGATATTATATCTAGATGGGAGAGATGTAAAGAGATGTAACCTATAAGGGAGAGAATATCCAAAGGGAGAGATTACATATGAAATATCCATCACGAGGGAGAGAATACATACTAAGGAAGAGATTGTTGTCAAAGGAAAAATAGTTGATCAAGGAGAGGAACAGTCAAAGGGAGAGCATATAGACAAAATTAGAATCTGATACATCTATCTAGTAAAGGGATTGAAGATTAAAGAAGGCACTTTGTAGGAAACAAATCTAAGCTATATGAGCTTACCGAGAGCCAGACATTTGTATTGGTTATAGAACAATAAGTTTGGTAGTTTGATGAACTACAACTGATATATATTTCATATTGTATTGTAATAATATAGTGTGATAATGTAGTGTGTTGCCATTAATTCCAAAGGGAAAGATTGAAGAACCATAACTAATTGAATGTTTGAAGATGTTAAGTTGATGATCACCAAAATGCAGAAAGTTAATGCAAGACATTAAATCAATTAATGTATTGTATTGTCACTGATGTCAACTTGATATAATCTAATTGGTGATACACATAGTGTCAAAGACTTCAAAGAAACAAAGAGATAAAGGTTATGCTTTCAATAATGCATAAAAGTTTAGTATTCACAAAAAGACAATAGATATCGACGGACAATGTACACTGACAGATAGAGAACCTTGAGAGGAAAGTCATAGTGATTCCAGAACAAGAAACCCAATAAGCATTACTGATGGAAAAAAATTCATAGCGTTACCTGATGGAAAAATAACCCTAATGGATAGACAACCTCGATGGAGATACCCGAGGAGAACTGAAGTGTTGACTGAGCTAACAAAGAGTTAAAAAAATGAAAAGAAATGAAGTTCAAAAATGACAAAAGACTTAGCTGGCAAGAGATAAAGGAGTTAACTATTTTTTAATATTGTTTTCATTGATAAGTTAAAGCCAGAGATAAGAGAAAGATTTAAAGTTGTTTTATTCTAGTTGTCTAAGAGAAATCTACAAGATAAAATTGAAGTAAAGCTTTAAAGAAATATTGACTAGAATTGTGAATCATGCCAAGAACAAGAAAGTCAAGAACTAAGAAACAATGAAATCATGTCTATAAAGAGACAAGCTAATTCATTATGAATTAGGGGAGTGAATAGAGAAGAGGATGTTGAAGAGAAACTGATGAAGAAAGACTTCAATGAGACCTAATCAATCAAGCTGAAGAACAGAGCTAATTCTACGAACACCGAGCAACAGAGAAGCACAACATCACCAGGAAGAAATAAGTGGAGCAAAGGTATTAAAAGGATACATTGATCATAAAGGTATTATGAGCTTACAATAGATCTAAAAATTTGCAAAGTTTAGTTGTATATGTGAATAGATCATTTACTATTTCAATTTAACCATTGGATCAGAAAGTCTCTTAACTGAGAAGGACATAAAAATTATTTATATATAAAGATACATCCCAAGGAGTATCAAAAGGTTTGGTCATGAAGATAGCATAGAGATGCCAGATACCAATTAACAAACTACATTGGGTTTGGTCATAAAAGGTAGCATAAAGATGCCAAATATCAAGTGACAAACTATTCTATTTAAATACTCTAACAAGGTCATACCTAACAGTGTGTTTGTAACCTTTAACAGGGTTGGATCTTCACTGAGGTCACTTTAGAATAGTGAAAATTTTGGGTTACCGGTCCCAAGTGGTTTTTCCCTTAATAGGGTTTCTACATTAAAAATCCATGTGTCAATGTATTTATGAGTTATTACTTTAGTGTTTTGCATTACATATAAATAATTTGGATTGATCGGTATACACTAAGTAATTTACTATATTTTGGTAAATGAAAGAATACTAATCAGTAAACAGTAAGAATAAGGTTTAACAATGAACTATGAGCAGTGGTTATTTGTTGAGTTTGTTTCAAGGAATTCATCTTTTAGGACTGAAGATAACTAGAGGCTTAATATTGTGGTACTAAGTTTTTGGGTTGATTTATTGGAATATTTTTTAGGCCACTGATTTACCCCCCTCTCAGTTATTCTAATATTAAGAACATCAAAAGTGATCACACTTGTATCCTTAACTGGAACCTTCCATTCTTTTGATAGTGAAGCTTTGTAGGTTTCATCCCCACCTCAGTTTTTACCTTCTAACGTGGGTTTTTTGCGTTACCAATTATGTGTCATGTGTACTTACATTTCATGAATGTTTCTATGAATGTTCACATACAATTAATTTTATGTTTTGACATTACATGCATAAGCTAGAAAAGCATCAATGGTCGGTAACACAAGAACATAGTACTAAGGGTTAATTGATAAAAAAATTTAAGGGTACTTATTCACCCCTCCCCTCTCAGTACACACCATTCCATTACTCCAACAATTGGTATTAGAGCTAGATCTCTTATTTGGAAAAGTTTAACTCACTTGAGAGAAAAGATCATACAATGGAAAGGTGTAAGATAGACAAGAATATTGAGAATTAGAAGTTGTAGTACATATCTTCTATGAGAAATACAAAGAAGAAAGAATCAAGATGAGAGAGCTACTGGATGAGAGAAAAGTTATGGCATCTTGCTGCAATGAAACTGAATATCATGAAGAAGAGATACCTAATTTTTTTGAGTAATTGGGATCTCTGGCAATACATCAGACACGTCTGAAGGAAGTATTACAAGTCTTAATGAAATCAATCAACATCTGCAAGAACAAGTAAAGGTACTACAAATCAGTCAAGAGACACAGATTGTAAGGATGAATGATGTTATGAATAATGCTAGACAAGCTAAACAAGAAACAACATTAGCTATTGATGATAGGAGGAAGATCACTGAAAAGCTATGAGAGAGAGAGAGAGAGAGAGAGAGAGAGAGAGAGAGAGACTTATTGAACACCATCATGAGATCACCAATCAAATAATTCTTATGATTCATGAGGAAAACTGAGTGAACATAGAACTCAATGGGAAATTGGAAGCTATTAGTGAGCTAAGAGAAGAAAATGAGAGACTGGAGCATGAAGCTGGGATTCAACAACAACACAATGATATGATCAAGAAAGCTAAAGAAAGCACAAAAAGAATGAATGATTTTCTGAATGACAAAGAAGAGTCATCAATAATACCAGTCTAGGGTATACCAAGCATGGATAATCATCATACCAAGCTGATCAAAAATATGTCTACACAAATCCAAGACCAAAGAAGCAGTCATGAAATATCTATGGAAAACTAGGCCACACATCAAATGCTTGCAGGAGCAAAGCTAGAGGTATTCCTAAATCTACTTCTACATTCATAGGAAATTGTTATAACTATAACAAGCATGGAAATAAATCATATGAATGCAGATCTAAGGTAAAACAAATGAAGAAGGAATCCTACATGGAAAAAAATTGTTCCACTTGCAAAATGCATGGATACACATTTCTTGAATGCAGAAAAAAGAAAAAAAGAAAGCATGGAAGCCAAAAGAAGAAGAAAATTCTTATCAACCAAGAAGAGTTAGTAACTCATATGTAACAGAGTAAAGAACTTTTGCTAATGGAAACACCATTTAAGATATCAGGAGAATGAGAAAGTAAATGTAGAGGAAAGCTACAAACAATGATATTGATGGATCGAGTACCACAGTTGGTGACACCTCATCCAATGGATCTGGTGATATCATCACCCCCACCTAAGTAAAACAAGTAAGTATGGAGATACACTATTTAAATCTATATTTATATCAGTTCCAATATACATTGATAATATGCCAAATTAGCATGAATGGAGATGCACTATGGTATTACTTGTTATGATTTTGTGAATCCAATCTCGTCGATCAATACACACTGAGGATTTTCGGTGTACATATAAAAGCCAAGTTGTTAGTGTAAACTAAGCATCATTGGTAATCATGTAAAATAAAATTAATTCTTTGCTACATATCGGTCATCTTCAGTGAACATGTGAAAAGTGCAACTAAGTTGTCACTTACCCCGAGGAGTGTTTACTCACTAAGCCAAAAAGTTTGCACGATGACCGTGCAACTCTGTCTTTGACCACAAAGAATTAGGTAAAGCATTTATTGAACCACTTAGGGAATCATCTATAAAAGGGTGTTGGAAATCTCATTCATTCACCAAGTGTTTAAGAGTGAAGAACAGAGAAAAGAAAAGAGACCAAGGAGCTACCAGATTGCAGAAATATTCACAAGCACATTCATGGCTACTCTAACAGATTCCCAACATCTATAGATATGATCAAGTGTGTATCTAAGACTCACTAAGAAAATAGATCATTTACGGAGAAAGCTCTAATTTCACAAAACATGGAAACTACTTCGTGAGTCACCAAGATCAAGAATGCAAAGGACAAGAAGGTTAATTTGATTAAGATTACAACCTGTGAAGAGCCTAAGTATAAAAATTTTCCCTGATGTTTCTTCATAACCAAATGACACTGGGTTTTTCTCAAGCATCCCTCCTAGGGTTTTTCTAGTCGAGGATGTTCAAGCATATATCCATTGCAAATTTGCAAAACTTGGAGATCTTGAAGTTGAAGAAGCTTACAAGAAGCTTTGCAAAGATTGAAACATTAAAGATGAACACAAGCACATAGAGGTAAAAGGGTTAAAATATGCCCTAATTTTTCCAAAAGAGTTTAAAATTTATTGGATTCATATATTACTTAGTAGAGTACATGACAAGAAAATATGGTTGGATGAACAGAAACCAGTCACCAAGGATGTTATTCATGAAGTAACCAGTTATCCAGTAACCAACAAGGCCAAAGCCCTAAAACATCCTTCTTGCCCTGAGATTGAAAATATGACAAGTATAGTATGGGATGGAAGAGGTTTGAAGGTTAACTCCATCACCGATCTAGAACTAAAGCTCAGTGCATGTGTACTAGGATACAAGGTATTCCAAGCCAGCCGACTAAATAGCATAGCATGTGGAGCAGTTGACACAACCCATAAGATTATGATGAAAGGATTACAACTGGATTTATCCAATATTATACTAAAGCAACTAGAGGAGACCAAAAGTACTATTAGATCTGCAAAATCTAATTCATGTAATTTAGGTTCAATTCTCATGTGCATATTTTTCCATTTCTAGAATTTCTTCCCATCTGTTAGTAATGTCAATTGGGACACAGCCTGACCAGTAACAATACAAATTAGTAAATATATTAAGTTACTAGGGGACAATTTAACATCACTCATGGATGCATACTTCACTACCTTTAAGGAAAGAGTGCAGAAAAGAATGAGGATACCTGAACAACTGATGGAATAGTATAAAGATGATATATGTTTCATAGTGGATACCGACACCACACTAATAAAACTAGTTGTACTAAGGATAGCATGGCTACCACCACTTGATTATGAGATCAACATAGATCAAGTCACAAATGCTATTGAAGCATTATTGAATGAAGCAGTGGACAAATAATTTCCAAGATTTGGCACTTATGAAGAAGCTAAGGCTAGAATCAAAACTAGCCTAGTAGTCAAGAAGATCGACAAAAAGAAGACTAAAATGGTAAAGACACTTGAGAAGAAACTGTCAGTTAATGCTGAAGGATCAAAAAAATAAGATGATACTGAGGAACAGTCACCCATCGATGAAGGTGAAAAATTGAGTAACTCTGAGTCAACTAAATCTGATGCACCACCAGCAAAGAAACCAAGAAAAAATATTGCATCAAGGACTAGGATTCAGACTATAAAAGAGGCAAACTCACCATTAGTTAAGAAAGGAATAGTGAGGACTTATAAGAGAAAGCCTTAAACTAGGAAACAGGTACCGAGGAAAAGAAGAAAATACATTAGAGGTAAAGAGGACAAGGATGAAACTACACAGGATGAGAGTGAACAAGCACTCCAACCTGAAAAGAACAAAGTTCCTAAGACAATTGATGAGATTGTTGCATCAATCATCAAGACAGGTAGCATATCAAATGCTAAGATAAGGCAATGGCTAACCTTATCTCCCAAAGATCAAACCAATATTGAAGAATCCATCATCAAAGAAATGATTGCATTCAAATATGTACCTATACAATTTAATAAGATGATGCCACAAGAACTAAATGACCGAATATTAGCAAGGTGGACTTATGCTTTGCATATAGAAAAATAGATAAGGGAAAGATCCCTAGTCATAGTTATGCCACAAGAGTCAAAATTTGAAGAAAATGATGAGATGATGAAGACACATTCAAAGAAATTTTCAGCTAAGATCAGAGCTTACAAAGTACTAGAAGGAAAATTAATAGAGCTTGACAAAGAAAGCAATGAAACTTGGAATGAAATATTCAATCCACTTAAGGAGGATTCAAGCCCTGAGTAGGTATTAGCTCTTACCAAGACCACTCACAATGAAGAGAAAAAGGTCACACCGAGCCCAAATCACATATTCATAAATGACACTGAGGACATCAATCCAGTTGAATTGACAATAGAGGCAACCAAGGCCATGGCTGATGTACCTCAGATACTTCAATCATTAGGGGATTCAACAGAGGTCATCATAAAAGATATAGCACTAATTGACACTGATGATGAGCCCAAGAAAGATGAAGATGTAACTAATTCCACTGAGAAAGCATAGGAAACAGATACCACGGATGTTGCATAGATAAATATGCCAGGTGACATGCCATTATTGACACAAGCTATCAATATCATAACAGAGGTAAAGGAGAAGACACACTAGTACATTTCACCTCTATTTTGGACCTAAATTTTTAATGAGGTGTTATACTTATTTGTCTTGGTCGGATTATAGAAGAAATTTTTTTTATTTTTTTTAATAATGCCCGTGTTCATCAAAATTATGACAAACACCCATGTTGGTCATAATTCTGACAACATGGGAATTAATTTTAAAAAGATATATATTCATTATGTTTCCATTAGAGACCAAGAAGGGCATAAAGGGTGGAAGAAGTGACACCATAGAGGGCAGAAGAAGTGAGTGTTTCCTTATGCACGCTAGTAGTCATTAGACCATGAAGGGCAGAAGAAGTGAGGGTGTGATGAGGTCTCACAGGTAAGCATTAGTAAACAAATCAGTAAATGAAAAATAATGTTGTAATCAATGAGCACACATTGATCAAAAACACATTCATCCTATAAATTTTAGATGATTGTAGTTGAATGAATTTATGTATAAATATCTACCTTTTCGTATGGAAGTCAATCCCACTGGTAGCCCTAGTGACTATGCAAGTTAGACCAGTAAAATCAGGAAGAGGAAGATTTGAAGGTAGATGTCTTGTCACAATATTCTGAAAAAATATATCCTTCATCATTTCCCATAGGCCGATTATCAATACCCTCCAATTTATTGTTGAATATTAATGTCAAAAATAGGAAGCCAATATGGAAGGTTCTGGCCGGTCAAATCCCTGGAATAACGTAATGTGACATTTCAAAAAATAAATGATACTTGTTAAAGCAATGGATTTTATTTTTCAAAGATCTTATATCAGGTACCAAACTGTCTCAAGGTCTTCTTACATATTTTTGAAACAAATTTTTTGAATAGGTCAACTTTCATCTCTTCAAAATTGAGACCATTTGTAATCATAGAAAAATGTGCTATCAAGTAGATCAAAATATGTGAAAAACCTAATTTGTAAAAGAAGTCCTTAAATCATGTGTTGCATACATGTATAAGGCACATAAGTGTTAAATTTAGTATTAAATGGTTATGGTAAACAATTTATCTTCTTCTCCCACTAGTCCTACTATTTTCTTTTTGTACTCTTTAAAATACTCAATTTGTTTCCAAACTGGTATTACATTCTGCAATAGGTGACTTCCCTAAAAAATTTCATCTATTTGTGGCTCTATGATATCTAGTGTTGTCATGACCAGAAAGATCAATAATATTGCAACTTATTAACTTATGAAGAGGTGGTTTTAATGTGCATTCATGCTATGACTTAAATCTATTCTATTGTAGGATAAACATTGTGTTGTATAGTCAGATGTGAGATGATTACGATTTTTTTTTTTTTACGATCCAAGAGGCAGCTATTTCTTAGTTGATATTTGATGTAATCCCTTGGTAACATGATTGTCTCTAAGAATTGGTGTGTATCCACCATTAGTGAATTCCTTAGCATCTGGGCTTGAACTAAAGAGTATGAAAGGTATGGATTAATTTTTGAGTTCTGAGTCTTGTCAATTCAAATTCAATTATGATTACCATAAATGTTTCATCTGAGTGTACATGGAAATCATTATTGTTGAACCTAATATAACATAAGGATCCTTGTTGTCTTCTTTGGGCCTTATGAATGCTAACTTTTTGAATGAGTAAAAAAATTGTTGAACCTAATATTAATGGAAAAGATAAAAAAATTATCTTCCCTTAGAAACTTTTGTCATTAAATAATAATATGGAACTAGATGAGCATTGTATTCTTTTCCAAGCCTTATGAACTCAAATTCCTTTTTCGAGTGTTGTGAAGTCAAATTTAGTTATTGTTACTATTAATATCTTATTAGTTATTGTGCATGTAACCTAAGTTGTTTCATCCATTATAAAGTTACTTTATGTATTATAGTATAGATGAAAGAGCAATCTCATTATCACATTTCTTTCTTACAAGAAAATAGGGAATAGTTTCCAAGCAGATATAGAGTTAAAGAGGAGGGAAGAATTCATGGTGTACTTATTTTTCAAATAGGTGAAAATTTCCATCTATTTGTGGCTCTATGATATCTAGTGTTGTCATGACCAGATAGATCAATAAGATTGCAACTTATTAACTTATGAAGAGGTAGTTTTAATGTACATTCATGCTATGACTTAAATCTATTCTATTGTAGGATAAATCTTGTGTTGCATAGTCAGATGTGAGATGATTAAGATTTTTATTTTTTTTACAATCCAAGAGGTAGTTGTTTCTTAATTGAAATTTGATGTAATCCCTTGGTAACATGATTGTCTCTAAGAACTGGTGTGCATCCACCATTAGTGAATTCCTCAGCATCTGGGCTTGAACTCAAGAGTCTGAAAGGTATGGATTAATTTTTGAATTCTGAGTCTTGTCAATTCAAATTCAATTATGATTACCATAAATGTTTCATCCGAGTGTATGTGGAAATCATTATTCTTGAACCTAATATAATGTAAGGATCATCATTTTCTTCTTTGGGCCTTATGAATGCAAAATTTTTGATTGAGGAAAACAATTGTCGAACCTAATATTAATAGAAAAGATAAACAAATTATCTTCTCTTAGAAAATTTTGTCATTAAATAATAATATGGAACTGGATGACCATTGTATTCTTTTCCAAGCCTTATGAACTCAAATTTATTTTCTGAGAGTTGTGAAGTCAAATTTAGTTATTGTTACTATTAATATCTTATTACTTATTGTGCATGTAACCTAAGTTGTTTCATCCCTTATAAAGTTACTTTATGTATTATAGTATAGATGAAAGAGCAATATCATTATCATATTTCTTGCTTACAATAAAATATAGCATATTTTCCAAGCAAATATAGAGTTAAAGAGGATGGAAGAAGTCATGGTGTACTTATTTTTCAAATAGGTGAAAGTTTCCATCTATGTGTGGTTCTATGATATCTAGTGTTTTCATGACCAGACAAATCAGTAAGATTGAAACTTATTAACTTATGAAGAGGTGGTTTTAATGTACATTCATTCTATGACTTAAATCTATTCTATTGTAGGATAAACCTTGTGCTACATAGTCAAATGTGAGATGATTAAGATTTTTATTTTTTTACGATCCAAGAGGAAGTTGTTTATTAATTGCAGTTTGATGTAATCCCTTGGTAAAATGATTGTCTCTAAGAACTGGTGTGCATCCACCATTAGTGAATTCCTTAGCATCTGGGCTTGAACTCAAGAGTCTAAAAGGTATGGTTTAATTTTTGAGTTCTGAGTCTTGTCAATTCAAATTCAATTATGATTACCATAAATGTTTCATCTGAGTGTACGTGGAAATCATTATTGTCGAACCTAATATAACATAAGGATCATTATTTTCTTCTTTGGGCCTTATGAATGCTAACTTTTTAAATGTGGAAAACAATTGTCGAACCTAATATTAATAGAAAAGATAAAACAAATTATCTTCCCCTAGAAAATTTTTCATTAAATAATAATATGGAACTCGATGACTGTTGTATTCTTTTCCAAGCCTTATGAACTCAAAATTCTTTTCCAATCACTGTGAAGTCAAATTTAGTTATTGTTACTGTTAATATCTTATTTGTTATTGTGCATGTAAACTACGTTGTTTCATCCCTTATAAAGTTACTTTATGTATTATAGTATAGATGAAAGGGAAATCTCATTATCACATTTCTTGCTTACAAGAAAATAAGGCATAGTTTCCAACCAGATATAGAGTTAAAGAGGATGGAAGAAGTCATGGTGTACTTATTTTTCAAATAGGTGAAATTTTCCATCTATTTGTGTCTCTATGATATCTAGTGTTGTCATGACCAGACAGATCAGTAAGATTGCAACTTATTAACTTATGAAGAGGTGGTTTTATTGTACATTCATGCTATGACTTAAATCTATTCTATTGTAGGATAAACCTTGTGCTCCATAGTCAGATGTGAGATGATTAAGATTTTTATTTTTTTTACAATGCAAGAGGCAGTTGTTTCTTAATTGCAATTTGATGTAATCCCTTGGTAACATGATTGTCTCTAAGAACTGGTGTGCATCCATCATTAGTGAATTCCTTAGCAACTAGGCTTGAACTCAAGAGTCTAAAAGGTATGGATTAATTTTTGAGTTCTGAGTCTTGTCAATTCAAATTAAATTATGATTACCATAAATGTTTCATCTGAGTATACGTGGAAATCATTATTGTCGAACCTAATATAACATAAGGATTATTGTTTTCTTCTTTGGGCCTTATGAATGCTAAATTTTTGAATGAGTAAAACAATTGTCGAACCTAATATTAATAGAAAAGATAAACAAATTATATTCCCTTAGAAACTTTTTTCATTAAATAATAATATGGAACTGAATGACGATTGTATTCTTTTCCAAGCCTTTTGAACTCAAATTTCTTTTCCAAGCATTGTGAAGTCAAATTTAGTTATTGTTACCATTAATATCTTATTATTTATTGTAAATTTAACCTAAGTTGTTTCATCCCTTATAAAGTTACTTTATATTATAGTATAGATGAAAGAGAAATCTCATTATCAAATTTCTTTCTTACAAGAAAATAGGGCATAGTTTCCAAGCAGATATAGAGTTAAAGAGGATGGAAGAAGTCATGTTGTACTTATTTTTCAAATAGATGAAAGTTTCCATCTATTTGTGGCTCTATGATATCCAGTGTTGTCATGACCAGACAGATCAATAAGATTACAACTTATTAACTTATGAAGAGGTGGTTTTAATGTACATTCATGCTATTACTTAAATCTATTCTATTGTAGGATAAACCTTTTGTTGCATAGTCAGATGTGAGATGATTAAGATTTTTATTTTTTTTACGATCCAAGAGGCAGTTGTTTCTTAATTGTAATTTGATGTAATCCCTTGGTAATAGGATTATCTCTAAGAACTGGTGTGCATCCATCATTAGTGAATTCCTCAGCATCTGGGCGTGGAATCAAGAGTATGAAAGGTATGGATTAATTTTTGATTTCTGAGTCTTGTCAATTCAAATTCAATTATTATTACCATAAATGTTTCGTCCAAGTGTTGTGAAGTCAAATTTAGTTATTGTTACTGTTAATATCTTATTAGTTATTGTGCATGTAACCTAAGTTGTTTCATCTCTTATAAAGTTACTTTATGTATTATAGTATAGATGAAAGAGAAATGTCATTATCACATTTCTTGCTTACAATAAAATAGGGCATAGTTTCCAAGAAGATATAGAGTTAAAGAGGATGGAAGAAGTCTTGGTGTACTTATTTTTCATAACGACTTTACTTAAATCAAAGTATTGCATATTTCCATACAGATTTAGATTAAGAGAGGAGAAAATAAGAAGACAAAATACCAATTTCAAAGGGCTATAATAGTGATATTCATTGGTTAGAGAAATAACAAAGAATATAAATAGAAAAATAGACAATATAGCACCATAACATCAAATGTATAAGACAATGCTAAGAGGAGTCAGGCATGAAGGAATCCATGCAATATAGTGTAAAAGTTCTGTAGTAGTGTAAATGCAGTCACAATAATATCCAAATAATTTTTGACAAGGACACATGAAGTTGAAAGAGTAATAGTAGATCATCAAGAGGAATGTGAAAATTCTTAACAAAGAGAGGAATGTTTTTTTTCAAATGATAGCACACATCTAAGATATTGCAGTCTAGGATTATAAATAGTGATCTTGAATCGTAATGGACAATGGTTTCACAAAAAGTGGTGATATCAAAAGATAAGGATAGAGATGCTAAAGTCTTGTGAACACAAAGAAAGATAAATCAAGAGAAAGATACAAGACATTGTCATGACAACTAGCAAAACAAATAATGTGAATAGAGAAGACTTTCAAGAGTGATATGACATCAAACACACAATAACATGACTATCTTAGAACACTGATAAGAGCCCTCATAACAGTCAGATCTTTTAGCAGTAAAAAATTAACTACAAAACCTAAAGTAATGATCAACAACATCCAAAGAAACACTCGTGATGTGAAATGATAGTTATAATTTCAATGATCAAAATCATGAACAACAATATAGAATAATGCAAAAAATGCTTTTTCATAGAAAAGTTCACTATCATAATAGCCACAAGAGGTTGTGGAGATAGTTACAAGTATATAGAGGTTCACATCCATCGATTCCAAGAACAACTAAGCAACGATTGAAAATTTCATTCAATGTTGAAATTAGTGAGAAAGAGGAAGTATACTTCCATATTTGGAAACAAAAGCTATAGGCTTTGGAGGGCCATGTCTTTATGTTTTAAATGAATCACAAGTTTCTTTTCAAAATGGTCATCTTCAAGAGACCATTATTACAAGGATGGTCACTTGGTATTTAGCTATATATTTTGAATGTATGGAAAAGAAGGGGAAATTTGTTTGCTTCTTTAATGTTTTGATAGATACTAATGCAAGTTATTTGAAGGAATTTATGGAGATCGTAAAATTTGTGTTAAGGTTAATTGATGGTATACTCTTCTTACATTTAATATGTCATTGTTTGGATATCTTATTTGATATCTATTGGGTAGTTTAAAAAATACTTGTGTACATTGATCTAAATGATTTGTCTTTGAACAAGTAGTACAATGACTTTTTAATGCTATGAATTTTATCGATGTGGTGTAGAATCTTGAATCTCAAATCTTGAATTCTATATAGAATCTTGGTGTGGTGTTACACTTTTTCTTGTTCCTTGATGAGTAGACCTGATTCTCTACCTTGATTTCCTTTATAACATTTAATCCAAAAATGTCCTTAATTTTATCCTTATTTATTAATGTACCTTTAATGGAAAATGAGGATTCTTCCACTTAGTTGCTAAGAACTAAGTTCTGATCTGACTTTCTATCTTGGTTGTTCAATTGCTTCTGATTACTTCAATTGATAACTCTATTCTGGCCTTTAGATAGATTAAAGAGTCATTAAAGACTTCCTCTCTAACCTTCTATTATTATTGTTGTTTATCTTCATTGGAAACTGCATATTATGAAAATGTAGAGATATTGATTGTATTTAATTGATGAGGTACTAGGTTGTATGCTACAACTTCTAATTCTTATTGGGGTTTTATCTGCTGGGAATGATATTTTTTGTTTGAAAATATAGTCATTGAATGTCTCAGAATTACTGATTCAACTGTGACTGACTAGTTGTTGAGTTTGTCTCATTTTATGGTTACCTTTTCCTAATAAAATGCTCACTTCATGTTACTGAGGCTGACTGTCTATGGAAGTGTTGATTTAATGTGTGTCCTAAACTCCCCCCAATTGTTGATTGGATGATATAGGTATTATGTTTGATGTTGCCTCATTTTTTGTTTAATTCATCTGATGGGTCATCAATGAATTGTCACTATCAATATAATTTTAGGACTCTCTAATTATATATGGAAATACTTGGCATCATTTAAAAATTACCAACTCCTATAACATTGAGTAGTTCTTTAGATTTTTTATTGATTGACATTGAAAATAAGCATTCATTGCATATATGCAAAAGTATACAACTATCTTCTGGTGGTTGTTGATGTGTAGAGCATAGTATGATTCAATCCTCCCCCACAACAATGTTAAGATGGAGTATGAAGCTAGGGATGTTTGATAGAAAATAAGTTATGATTGGAAGCCATGATCACTTTGGTGTTATTGTCATGATTAACGTAAATTTTCCAAAAGGTAGAGATTAGGGTTAAGATTATCAGAATTAATGTTGTTGAGTTGTGGAAAGGATAATAAGAAGTTGCTTGGTTGAACAGGGATTAGGGACTAATAGTTTCCAAGGAATAGTCCTATGGATTGAGGTTTTTAAAGAGTGTTCAAGGAATAGTCCTATGGATTGAGCTTCAAGATGTATTTTTATAAATTAGGAAATCTCATTGGACAAGGAAATTTTTTCTACAAGATAGATTAGAATTGTATCCTAAGAAATAAGAGGAACTGCTATTTTTTATCCCAATGTCTTAAGAGATATTTTTTCCATTGATTTTTTTTTATAAATAAGGGGCCATAGCCAAGGGAATTTTATTATTAAATATAAATATTTGTAATTACAAAAAAGAGAGATGAAATAGTAGGGTTTAGTCATCACCTAGTTTTTCCATGTGCCCTGTTTCTTAGTCTAAGCATAAGCAACCATGAGAAAATTTTCAAATATCAACAACCATATCTTGAATTCTCTGAAGTCCATCATAAAAATTCAAAGATATAGTAATAAAAACAAAACCAAGATTAATATCTTAGCTTACTATCAATTTTCATGATAATGTTAATGTAAGCTATAAACAAAACTATAAACTAAGCAAACTATGCATAATAACACTTTTCAAAATCAATCACGTGGATTTGAAGCTACTTCTCATGTTCTAGATGAAGGGTCTACCTCCAAATCTAGCTCTGGTAAATGTCTTGACTACTCTAATTCTTGAGCTACTCCAATCGTCGATGATGAGCCTACTTCAAGATGGGATCAAGGGTTGACTCTACCAATTAGAGTGTACAATTTTAAGTATCTACAAATTTAAGGGTCTACAATTTAAAGTGTCTACAATTTTAATGGTCTACAATTTGAAGTGTCTACAAATTTAAAGTCTAAAATTTAGTAATTTTAGTAAATTCTAAGAAATGGTAAGGCCTAATGAGCCTAGAGACCTAATTGGTGTATGAATTGTGATCTGCCGCCAAAGGTTAATAATTCCTTAATAAAGATAATGTTTTTTTGATTGGATGTTTGTCTTGATGATGGATTTATGACTATGAAGGTGATTTGATAATGGACTTTATGGTTGTAGGGATTTCTTAAATGCTAATTGTGGTTTTATAGGGATTTATTAACCTAATGTCCCTGTTATTAGTGCTTATTTCCAAGCTATGGGATTTTTATACGGTTCTTTGTAATCTCTAGCCATAAGTGGAAACTGGTGATTTTTAATTACACAATGCCCTCAAATTGACACTCCTAGTTGTCTTGTGTCTGACTTATGTGGATATTCACCACCAAACCTTTCTCAGAACAGTCACTTTATCTCCAACAATGTCGAAGTGGATATTTTATATTTTTAGTTTTATTTTATTTTCTTAGCATTCCTATCAAATATGAATAGCATTCCTATTAAATATTAATCATGATTAGATTAAATGTACAATGCTTGCAGTCAAAATCTATTTAATGGATTTACGCTTGATTTTATACAAGATAGTACTAATACTAGTATGTTTATATTTGACAAATTACAATGTTAATATCTCAATTTAGAGTATGGGAGACAAGTTTTTGGTATAATTATAGCCCGAATATTTTCCTGTGAAGAAAGACCATGTCTGACAATGTGAACCTAGAACAAAATAAGGAGACAATTGCTAGATTGTGGGCTAATTTTAAAAGAAAAGGTGATGGAAAATGTTATTATCCTTGCAAAAATTGAAAGGGCTCAAAGACTCAAAGACTTCTAGTCAAAATAGATGAGAAACATTGTAGAGAGTATGGTCACATTGAAGGGGGGCATATTTTCCTCCATTGGTAAGTATTTCAATATATTTTTTTAATAATTTATATACATAAGAAATCAATTGATGATGAGATCATGGTCATAGTTAATTTAATGACATCATTTTGATATAGGTTAACCACCCTGGGTTACATGTTATGGACCATAACAATCTGGAGAATGTGAATTTCCAAGTGGAGGAACATGGAGGTGTGAATATCCAAGGAGAAGATACTGATTCCATGGAAGAAGATGATCCTGCGACAGAGAACACAATTAAAGATGATGGTATTGTTGTAGCTAATCATGTGCTAGAGAATATGATTGAAGATGATAGTACTAGCACAGCTAATAATAATGATGAAGATGACCTTGATCTACCCATAATTGAGAAGGAATATGAGCCCCTATACAAAGGCTCCAAAATAACTCTTCTCTCTGATGTATTGTTGTTGGTGAACTTCAAGGTTTTGAATGGTTTATCCAATGTAGCAATGTCATGAATGTTAAGGTATGTCATATATGTCATCTTTTCACCTATTTTACTCATAATTTCCTTATTTCTAATAGTTGGTGAATCATGTATGCTAATTATATCTTTTGTTGTAGGTTGATAGGTGAGTGTTTGTTACCACCATCAAACATTCTATCTCGCTCGTACCGGAAACTATCTGCCATTATGAAAGATATTGGGATGGAGTATCAAATAATACATGCATGTCCCAATGATCATATTATATATCATAAACAACATGAATTTGCAATAGAATGTCCTGATTTTCATATTATTAGATATAGAACAGATCAAATAACAAAAAAGGTTCCCCGCAAGGTTCTTCAGTATATTCCCGTTATTCCACGTCTATAATGATTATTTAGGTGCACTACCTTGGCACAATTTATGGATTACCATGCACGCAATAGAAGTCAAGATGAAATTATGTGAATGCCTAGATGGTTCTACATTTAAGGATATAGAGGAAACTTGTCCACACTTTAAAGAAGAACCTTGTAATCTCAAGCTTTTGTTGGTAGCGGATGGTGTCAATCCATTTGGAGAGATGAGATCTGTTTACTCGGTGTGGCCTATTTTTTTTATCAACAATAACATTCCTCTTTGGATATCCATAAAGAGGGAGAACATAATGTTGGCAATGATTGTTCCAAGTATTTTTTCATTCAATAGTCATCTAAATTTATTCATAAATATCGCATCAAAATAACAATAATTATGTAATGTTTCTGTTCATTCAACCAAATAAGTAGCAAGTTAAAGATATGAATGTATATATTGAGCCCCTTATTGACAAGTTGTTAGATTTATGGAATGGTATCACTATGTATGACATCTCTAGACCAATAGGAAAAATATAGTTTTAATTCCATGCAATGCTTGTATGGAAAATACATGATGCCCCTAGGCTAACAACTTTTTGTGGTATGTGCTCTTGTTAACACCTCTTTTTTGGTATGTTATAGTGCTAACACATCTTTTTTGTATGTCTAGGTTTGTGCATGATAATTGTAATTATCAAAATCAACATATTCAATCCAATTATACATGATCTTGTAGGTCTTTAGACAAAGGGAAATTTGCATGTCTAGTTTGTGGTCCAAAGATGAAATCTCGTCATTCAAAAAGTTTAGGAAAGAAGGTGTTCGATGAGTATAGGCACTTTCTCCACAGAAATCATAAGTATCAAATTACTAAAAAACATCTTTTCAAAGGGAAAGAAGAGACTACATCAAAGCCATGAAGAATGACACCTCGCCTATGGGAGTTGGAATACAATAGAATAAATCGATGAGGTAATGTCATTCAATTTGATATTTTTTATTTGAAATTTTTATTTTGATATTGTCTTTTGTTTATTGATGATGTGATTGATGCTCATGAAGGTTGTCAAAGCGTCAATGACCAACTTTCAAAAGGACTAAAAAGTTATCCTAGACAATTTAGCAGGTTTTCATACTATGAGCACCTCCCAATTGTGCATTTGCTTGATGCTATGCATATTGGAAAGAATGTAATAGAGACATTATGAAAATTATTGGACAGAAGGTGTGATAAAGAAAAATTTGTCAAAATTTGTAGTGACATTGAAGATTCCAACTATGCATTGAAAAATATCATTCTATAAAATAACAATGGAGACCATATTTATATAATTGCCCTTCCTTGGTTATAATCAGAGCAGCAAAGCAATGCTATAAAAGAAGTCATACAAAAAATTGATTTCTCACAGGGTTTGCTGCGAACATAAACAATCTCATATCAAAGAAAAGTGAATTTGGGCCAGGGATGAAAACACACGAATTGCATACCTTTATTAAGGTAATTCATGTTATTTTGTATTCTCTATATATTTTTATACTGCATGTAATTTTCATTGTAGTATTCTCTAAAATATTTAAATGATCATTTTATAATTATTGCAGTATGTTCTACCTCTATCTCTCCCACACCACTTCGACAACAGTGGAAAACAAGCTATATATGATCTTGGAAAATACACGAGGTTAGAAGTGTTATTTATTAGATTTTTTGTATAGATATTATATTTGCAACTTGTTTTACTTTTTCAGTAATTTATTGTATATTTTTTTCAATGTCTCATTTATATGTTTTTGTGTGTTGAATGGCTTCTAGGTGGTTGTCATCAAAATAAATCAATAAAGAAGATATACGGTATTGGAAGAGAAAAAATCCTCTTCTTATGTGTGAAATACAAAAGTGTTTACCTTCTACTTTTTTCAATGCACAAGAACACTACCTCATACATCAAGTTGAGGAGATTTAATTATGTGGACCTATACAAACTAGGTCAATGTGGATGGTTGAGAGGCACCTAAAAATTTTGAAGGGTTTGGTTTGACAAATAGAACATCTTGAGGGTTCTATAGTGGAGGGATATATGGTATGCCAGACCATGGTGTACATTAGTGAATATCTTCCTAAGTTTGCAGCAAAGATGCATGTAGATCACATTTGGGACCCCAACACCATTAATAAATTTGAAGGGGAGTACTTGATGGGGAAAGGTATATTGAGGAAAGTGAGAGGTAATTATAAGATGTTATTGTAGTTAATTAATTCTTATAAATATTCAATTGAAGTTGTCTATAAGTGGTCTTTTTTTATACAGTTGGTTGAGAGTGGGATGCACTACATTTGTATATTGTGAACAATCTTGATTAGATGACGGTATGGATTGAACTATGTCAACAACATGGTCACTCATTAACATGGGAAGGTGTTATTTCATTGGTTAAAGAAGGTCATCATAATGGAGATTCCAATGTTACGCCAATGGTAATTATTATAGAAAATGGTTTAAGAGGTAGACAGGTATGTATAAATTTATTAATCATGACCCATATGTTTAATATCAACTCATGATGCAAATGATTTTCACATGTTTGAAAAATTGCAGGTCAAGCACCACAAATCTATGTACTACCATGGTCATAAATTTTGCATTAAAAAGTTGGATGACACAAAGAAAACTTGTTATTCTTGGATAACTGCAGTCTTTGAGGTCACTAATATTTCATCTAGAAATGACATGCATCCTCAATAATCTTAAAACTAATACTTTAGAATTTTGAATGATATGCTTGAGTGCGACTTTGAATCCTTTAAATTAGTTCTATTCATCGTAAAATGGTATAAGCTACGATTGAATCAAAATGATCCTGATAGAACTGTTATTCAACATGATAATGGATTTACAATGATTAATACAAGGTCATTTGATCCAATTGGAGGTGAGCCCTATGTTCATCCAAGCCAATGTGAGCAAGTGTTTTACATAGAGGTTCCACAAAATCTGGGTTGGTCATTTTTTGTTAGACATGATCCAAGAGGAAGGACAGTAAAGTATACCATGATGGAAGAAGAAGAAGAAGAAGAAGAAGAAGAAGAAGAAGAAGAAGAAGAAGAAGAAGGTGGTGGTGGTGGTGGTGATGATGATGATGATGATGATGATGATGATGATGATGATGGTAATATTGATCTAGTCATACAAATTTATTTGACTTATATGTTTTCATAATTAATTTAATACGTATTAAAATCTAATGCCATGGCACAATTAAATTAATGTGTTCATATCTAATGATTACAACATATATAATTTATGATACATGTGTTTCAATTATTACTCATTGATGAACTATAACTGATTGAATGATTGAATTTGTTAAGTTTATGATCACCGAGATGTAGAAAGTTAATGCAAGACATTAAATCAGTTAGTGTATTTTATTGTAATTGATGTCAACTTGATATAATTTGACTGGTCATATTCATATTGTCAAAGAATTCAAAGAACCAAAGGAATAATGGTTATGTTATCATTAATTCATTAAAGTTAAATATACACCAAGTGCCAACAAACACTGATGGACAGTACACACTGATGGATAGAGAACCACAAGAGAAAAGTCACAGTGATACTCGAGTAAGGAACCTGAGCAAGCATTACCGATGGAACCAAAGTGATACCCAAGTAGAACTAAAAGTCCCAATTTTTCCTAACAGACAGACAACCCTGACAGATAGAGATGCCCAAGGACAACTGAAGTTAAGACCAATAAAACAAGGAGTTAAACACCGATCGAAACTGAAGTTCAAAAATGAAAAAAGACTTAGCTGGAAAGAGATAAACATGGAGTTAACTGGTTGATTACATTTTTTTTATCAAAAAGTTAAAAGAAAGAGATAAGCTATAGTTTTAAAGATATTTTGATTCCAGTTGTCAAGGACAAATCTATGGGATAAAACTGAAGCATGCTTTAAAGAAAGAATGGTAAGATTTTTAGATCACATCAAGAACAAGAAAGACAAAGACCTAGAAACATTGAAATAATGTCTATAAAGAGACAAGCTAATTCATTATGAATTAGGGGTGAATAGAGAAGAAGATGCAGAAGATAATACAGGTGAAGAAAGAAGTCTTCATATAGTCGTGATCAAACAAGCTAAAGAACAAGAGCTAAAAAATTTCTACAGACACCGAGAAAAAGAGAAGCACAACATCACCAAGAAGAAAGAAGTGGACAAAAGGTACTAAATAGAAATATTGATCAGAAAGGTAATATGATCTTACAATAGAACTGAACATCTGCAAAGTTTAGTTGTATTAATGAACAGATCATTTACTGTTTCAACTTAACCATTGGATCAGAAAGTCTCTTAACTGAGTAGGGCTTAACAATCCTTTCTATATTGAGATACATCCCAAAGAGTATCAAAAAGTTTAGTCATGAAGATAGCATAATGAATGCCAGATATCAAGTTATAAACTATTATATTTAAATCCTCTAATAAGGCCACACTTAACAATGTTTTTGTAACCTTTGATAGAGTTGGCTCTTCACCGAGCTCACTTCAAAAGAGTGAAAATTCTGGGTTACCGGTCCCAAGTGGTTTTTCCCTTAACATGGTTTCCACTTTAAAAATCCATGTGTCAAATGTGTATATGGTTCATTTATTTGATGTTTTTCTTTACACATTACTAAAATAGGATGATCGGTTAACACTAAGCTATTTACTATATTTTGGTAAAGGCTAGATTGTTATTAGGTAAAGTTTATACAATAAGCATTAACAGTAAACATTGAGGAGTAGTTATTTGTTAATATTGTTGAAAGGCATACATATTTTAGGACTGAAGATAACTAGAGGATTATTGGATTAATTTTTGAGGCCATTGATTCACCCCCCCTCCCTCTCTCAATTATTCTAACAATTGGTATCAAAGTTTGTGTGCTTAGAAAGGGAGTTTAAAGACTCAAGCAAAAGATCACAAGATGAGAAAATGAGATGTGCCAAAGTTGAACAAAGACAACTTTGCATCATGGCAAAGAAGGATAAGACTCCACCTATCAGGTATTGGAAATGATGTTACTCAATACTTGGATGTTGAATATGTATTACCTACATGACCTCACACACTTGATCAATTGAGAGAAAAGCATGAGCACAATTCTATGATGATATAACTTTCTTCGTCACTCTCTGGTGCTGAATTTGAAGATGTCAAAACATGAACCACTGCAAAGTAAATGTGGGACAAATTGAAGCTAGTACATGGAGGAGATGCAAATGTACTAAGAGCTAAGAAAAAAATCCTAAGAGGTAGGTATGAAAGGAGAAAATATCACTCAGTATAGCTGTAGAATCAAAGAGGTAGTCAATGCTATTGGAGGAGTTGGAGGTGTACTTGAAGAAGAAATAGTGGTAAGTAAAATCCTAAGAACCTTACTGCTTGTTTATGATATTAGAGTATCTGATATATAAGAAATGAGAGCAGTAGAAAATAATAATGTCACTCTAGATAGTTTGGTTGGTAGACTCATTTTATTTGAGATGAATAACTTTGACAATAATGTCTTACCATCTATTGAGTCTGCATTTAAATCTTCTTTTGAAAATAAGTAACTCAAGTCATACACACACTATGAGAAATGATAGTGAAAGTGATAGTGATGACCAAGATCTTGATGAGATTGAAGCACTAATAGCTAGAAAATTGAAGAGGGGAAAAGGTACATACAAAGATAAATTACCACTTGTAAGTTTTAATTGTAAAGAGATTGGACACTTTGCTACTAGACATCCTAACAAAAGAAAACAAAGACAGAAGCAGTGATAAATCATACAAAAAGAAGTTTTTGATTACTGTAAAAATAGGTTTTGAAGGGACCTTGAAACCCTTTAACAAAAGATAAGAGAGATAGGCATGAAAACCCAAAGAACAACAAGCTGCCCCAAGGAAAGAAGTAGGCTACAAAGGGACAAATCCCAGATTCAACAATAAAAACCTACTAAGCAAAAAAACAAAAAAGATGCTGGAAGAGAAATAGAGAAAAAAAAAGTCACCAGCACCGAGATCAAGACAAATTTTTTAGGAAGCTCTCTGATTCCTCCAGTTGAGTCTGCATAGTCTTCACATTGTCTTTCAACTTCTGAATTTCCTGATCATCAACCTTCTACTTCTTAGACCTAGTGCGAGTGCCAGTCCCATCTATTGGGTAGGATCAGTAAGGTCAATGGTATCTTTGTTTCCTTCTAGCAATTTACTCAGAGAAATAGTTCTCCAGAGTAGACCTCATACCTGTGTTCACCAGACTAAGTAGATGTTTTAACATTTCCTCATTCTTGCTTATTTTCTTCTGGATAGGTATCATAGCTATCTCGACAGCTTTTTTAATTTTTTCATCAATTTCAGAACTGAAATCAGACACACTGGCATTGACATTATGAGGAAACTCCTTTCTGATAATAGACATAGTATCCTCGATCAGAGAGCTCTTATTTTCCAGTTTGATACATCTATTCTTAAGTTATACCAAATCACTTTGCACCCATTTGTCCAGATTATAACTGTAGATGGATTTATTTTTAGCAATCTCAAGGGGGGTCATGATGATAGTTCTTCTAACCTGTGATTCCATCCTTCTGATTTCTCTTTGAAGAGACTGGGATTTTCTACCATGAAGGGTTCTCTCACTATCTTCTTCCATGTTCTCCTTCTCAGTGCTGGGAGAATCATGAGAATCCAAGTTTTTCACTCCCAGAACCCTAAAACTGTTGTCCCCTGAGTTGTCTGCATTACTATCAATAAGATTTGTATTAGTTTCTTTGTCTTTATTGACAACATTCTCAACCTCAATCTCAATTTTCTCATTTCCTTCTGTATTAACAATCTCCAGAACAGGGTTAAGCTTTTCCCCAATTTTTAGATTATCTTGACTTTCCTCAGGGCTTTCCATGGCTTTATTGATAACAGGATCCTCCGAATCCTTCACCATAGGGGTTTGGGTAGAGGGATTAGTCTCAACATTAGGATCCATCTGAATATTCTTGTCAACCTCAGTCTTAGTATCCTGGGGGATAAGATTTGCACCATTGGGTTCCTAGAGGATAGGACTAGCCAAGGAATCCAGAACATTCTTATCAGGACCAGAGGCATCACTAGGGTGCTCATCATTCTTTGGCCCTTCCAGAGGCATTGAGGAAGACGGATCAGAGGGAAAAAAAGCTTTCTTAGATTTAGGATTCTTTGGCAGAGACCTGAGATTCTTCCTTTTTTTAATCTGGGTAGGGATAGGGTCAGGAATGTGGCCTCTAGCATAATCAGCTATTAGGCGAATAAGCCCAACATGGAGGATAGGGAAATTCTTCACTCTGTAGTCAGTAATGCTCTGGTTAAGCGAATAGAGGAGAAAATAGGGGAAAGAAATGCAGATATCATGTCTGAAGTGATTAACTAGGGAAAAATGATAATTGTAGACCCTAGAGAATCTCCCCTTGAGAGTGAAGTATTCCATTATAACTTTGATAACAGAACCCCAAATTTTATCAATATTATCCATATCAACATAGTCTTTCTTACCTTTCACTAGAAGAGCCCTCTCCTCATTGGTGACAGGAAATTTATTATAAGCTCTGGTGCCAACCTTCACCTCTTTTGAGTACTTCAAACCATCTAGCGGGAGACCAGTAATATCAGATAGGACCTCAAGGCTAAGGAAAAAAGATTTTCCTGCAAGATTTACCATGCCCTTATCCCAGCCATCAGTAAAGGCTTTGGAAACCTCTATGTCAAAACCATGGAGTTTCGGAAGATATCGATGAACATGACCTTTCTTCAAGATTCTCCACACTTCCTTATCCTACTTCCACTTGGATTCTATAGGCTCTTCCCTTTTGAGATCACCACCCATAGCCAAATTCTTCACCTGCTCTTTTTTTGTAGACTGGGACATGTTATGATTTTGGTTGTTCTTTGACAGGTTAAATCTATTAAACTAATTCGCAATCCTCTTCACATGCATGAACTAGCCAAAGATAATAATGATGATAGCGGCATACATTAAAGTTTGAGCTTTCATAATTAGAATAAAATTCCACATCTTGGATATGTACTTCGCATTATTTTGGACGTCATTCCAACTCCCCCCAATCTGAGATGAATTAATTGATAGCATTAAAAACCCTTTTAATGACTCCTTCTTTTTGCCTGATTTTATCATAATTAATAATTGAGATGACCACATCATTACTCATAGTGTTGCCTTTCCATTTTTGAATCCCCTCGCTTTTGGCTCCAATATTGGCAAGACAATCAGCAACCTGATTGGTCTCCCGATAATTATGAGATATGTGGAACACTTCAAATGATTTGACTATAGATTTAATTTTGAGAATAATATGCTCTATAGTCCAGGAAGGGGGGTTGATATCTTTAATATTATTTATAATATTTAAAGAATCACCTTTGAGCCAGACTCTTTTGAATCCCATTTCTTCCACCAGCAGTATAGTGTTGAGGGCAGCCAAGGCCTCTGCTCTATGATTAGACTGAATACCCAAGGGGACTGATATGGCACCTAAGCAATTACCAAAACTATCTCTGATGATACCCCCACCCCCAGAGACACCCAGGTTGCCTTTAGAGGCCCCATCAAAATTAGCTTTAACCCAGCCATTAGGAGGAGCAATCCAGATAGATGATTCTCTTTGGGAGAAATCTTGAGACTTGTGAAGAGGAAAATTCCAAGTAGACCAATCCACATCAGGGATGAGAGATCGGTACTTTCTATTGCTATTAGTTATAGCAGAACTAAAATTTTCCCTTATAGATCTAGACATTATGTTGAAGATAATTTCAAGTTTAGAACATTTCTCTCTAAATATTCTGTTATTTCTTTCCTTCCAGATACTCGAGCAAAGATGAGGCAGAATAAGACTCCAAAAATTTCTAACCAGATCATTATCAAAAGGACATCTCCATTGAGTTACAAAGTCCTGCCAAGAGTTAGGAAAGAACCAAACCAAATTCCAATTTTGAAAAATCAAAGACCAAACTTTTTGAGTAAAACTACAATGGATCATGAGGTGATCACAGGATTCAGCTTGTTCATAGCAAAGGCTGCATCTATTAACATGAGAGAAGCCTCTTTTAACTAAATTATCAATGGTTAGGGGCTTATTCTGGATAAGAATCCAAAAGAAAAAGTTAATCTTTAGAGTAAGGATTTTATACCAGAT
Source organism: Thuja plicata (assembly GCA_018584345.1). Lineage (NCBI taxonomy): Eukaryota > Viridiplantae > Streptophyta > Pinopsida > Cupressales > Cupressaceae > Thuja > Thuja plicata. The sequence continues at coordinate 558,677 of MU224450.1, forward strand.
AGTTAATCCACACAATCTTGTCAGCATGATTATCTTCACTGAACCAAGACTACAACTCTATCATGAGAGGGGACAAACTTCTATCAAGGCTAGAGAGATCCTTCCAAGTATTGTTATTCCTGTAGTCAGAAACTTTATAACCAATAGTATTTTTATCTTGGATGATAATATCCTTCCATTCTTGTCTTTCTGAAAGGGGGCAGTCATGGATCCAAGGATCATCCCAGAAATCAATGTTGGTCCCATCACCCAATTTCCATCTTATACCTTTTCTCAAGAGATCAGTGGAGGAACAAAATCTATTCCAGATGTAAGAACCATTAACCCTTGCTTCATTGTTTAGGAGATCCTTCAAGCTGTTGGAGTTAAGGAGATATTTGTTTTTAATTATACTATTCCAATGTTTAGAATCACCAAAGATTCTCCAAACCTTCTTTTCCAAAAGAGCCTTATTGATAAGCTTAATAGGTCTTATGCCCAACCCCCCTTTACTTTTAGGCTTACAAACTTTTTCCCAGGAAATCAAACTAAGCCTTTTTTTAATCTTCAACACCAGTCCATAAAAAGTGTTTTTGGATAGTTTCAAGCATCATCACAAACTTGTGGGGAATCTTGAAGAGGCTTAAAGCATACATAGGCAAATTTTGCAGGGTTGACTTCAGAAGTTGAATTTTACCAGAGCTACTAAGGAGAGCACCTTTCCAGCCTGCCAACTTCCTGTTGAATCTATCAACAATTTGATTCTAGAAACTATCAAGAGGTTTAGAGCAGAGTGGAAGCCCCAAATAGGAAGCGGGAAGAACACCAATACTGCAACCAAGAATTTTAGACATCTTATATTGTCTCTCAAGGTGGGTATTGATAAAAAATATGGAACTCTTGTTCCAATTGATGAGTTGACCCATTGTCGAAGTATAGATAGATAAAGCTTTTTTAAGATTCATAGCTTCTTTAATAGTAGCTTCACCCATAATAAGAGTATCATCAACAAACTGTTCATGGGAGTAGGAGGATCTGGCCAAGGAGGGATGGAGACCAGAGATTAGACCAACATTAACAAGTTTAGATATGTATCTTCCCAGCCCTTCAGCCAAAATTGCAAATAGTATAGGAGAGATAGGGTCCCCCTGCCTTAGGCCCCTAGAAAGTTTGAAAAAATTGGAGGAACCACCATTCACCATAATAGAGGAAGTCACAGTAGAAACCAGCTGATTAACAATTTTAATAACCACTACATCAAAACCAAAGTTGCTTAAGACTTTTTGGATAAACTGCCAATCAACCCTATCATAGGCTTTAGATAAGTCCAATTTCATGAGAAAGCCCTATTTCTTGGCAGTTTCAAGGGAATGGATATTCTCATGAGCAACCACAATGGAGTCCAAGATTTGTCTCCCTGGGACAAAACCATTCTGCTGAGGAGAGATAATTGAAGGCAGTAGAGAAAGCAATTTGGATGTCATAACTTTGGCTATGATCTTGTAAATCCCATTACACAGACTGATTGGTCTGAAGGATTCCACCGTATTAGCACCATGGAATTTAGGAACAAGGACTAAGAAGGTAGCATTAATTTATCTAAGAAGAGATTTAGTACCAAAAAATTCTTTGACAGCATTGAGAACATCCTGACCAGTAATCTCCCAAAACTGTTGGAAGAAGAAGAGGGGAAATCCATCAGGACGCGGAGATTCGTCGCCTTCAAAGGAAAAGACAGCATCTCTGATTTCTTTATCATTTAGGATAGCTTTAAGTTTGGAGTTGGTATTACTATCTATCAGTGAAGGAATAATAGAAATAATTTCATTTTGGTTCTGGGAATCAAGGTTACCATATTTAGATAAAAGGAGTGAGAAAGATTGAAGCATTTCCTTTCTTATCTCTTCTTCCTTAACCAGAGACTTATTGTTGACTGTTAAGGAGGAAATTCTATTGATAGCTTTGTGTTTCATTTCTGTCATATGAAAGAATCTTGTATTTTTATCACCATCTTTAAGCCAAAGGGCTCTTGATCTTTGCCTCCAGAAAGACTCCTCTTTAGAAATGATATTATGATATTCAGCCACCCGCACATTCTCAGTACATCTATGCTCCTCTGAGAGACCCTCTTTTTGAATAGTCTCTTGAATAGCCTTGATCTCTTCCTGTTTGATACTTTTGGCCTTAAATATGTCCCCAAAGACTTCCTTGTTCCAAGTTTTAACATTTTTCTTTACATTACTCAACTTTTTAGCTATTCTATACATGGCGAAAAGAAGTTTGACAGAGGTGATGGTAGAGATTACCAAAGCAACTAACAATCTGATAGAAGAGTCAACTGATACTACAAGGACAAAGGGAATAAATATTGTTACCTAGATGAGAACAAAGCTCACAACACTGACACCAAATTTGATGAATAGATTGAGGTGGTATTTGTTGCTATGAAAGATGATTTAGATGAAGAATAAAGGTATGTAGAAAATGCACTCATATCTAACGTTAGTAAGAATGATGTCTAGATTATTGATAGTGGTTTTAATCACCACATGACTCGAGATAAGGAAAAATTTGAAAATTTTGAGTATTATAATAGTTGATCAGTAAGAATGGTTAATAACTCACCTTGTCTGGTTGAAGGTAAAGGAGCCATAATGTTGAATAATCTGATTAGATGTGAAAATTCATATTGGGTAAAAGGACTTAACTATAACCTATTGAGTGTTTCACAGCTGAATAACACAAGTCACTGAGTTGCATTTGAGAAAAAAAAAGGAAAATATCTTCAATGAATCAGGAAGGTTGATTGAAACTGGCGAATAGACAAAAGGTAACCTATTCTATCTTGATGATATTAACCCCACTTGTTTAATGGCTAGAAACGAAGACATGTGGTTGTGGCATAAAATTTTATGTCATGTGAATTTTGACAACATGGTTAGGATAAGAAATAAAATGAAAGTAAGAGGCTTGAGAATGTCAAAACCTGACCATGTCATGTGCAAGAATTGTCAAAAAGGTAAGATGACAAAGTCTAGTTTCAAGAGAAAAACATTAACATCTAGTGACATTCTAGAATTAGTCCATACTAACCTATGTGGACCCATGAGAAAAATGAGTTACTATGGTGATAGATACTTCATTACCTTTGTAGATGATTATTTTATAAGGATGACAGTTATGTTCTTAAAACAAAAATCAGAGGCATTCAAGATGTTTAAATGGTATAAAGATATTGTAGAAAAACAAAGTGGTAAGGAACTTAAATGCTTAAGATCAGATAGAGGAGGGGAATTTATTTATGATGAATTCACTAACTTTTGTAATAAGCATAGAATTCAAAGACATGTTTCTACACCAAGAACACCACAAAAAAATGGAATTGCTGAAAAAAGGAACAAATCAATTATTGATTGTGCCAGAAAACTGATGATTGAGAAAGGCATCGCTCAAACATTCAGGAGGGAAGTTGTCTACACATTGAATAGAGTTCAATTGAAGAAGGACACAAATAAGACACCCTATGAGATATGGTATGGATACACACCCAATGTAAGTTACTTCAGAATTTTTGGAAGTCAATGATATATTTTGAAAGATGATAGAAATGGAAAGCTTGACTTCAAAGGTGAAGAATGAATATTTTTAGGGTATTCTACCAAGAGTAAGACTTATAAATGTCTTAACAAAACCTCTAAAAAATTAATTGAAAGTGAAAATGTTAGAATAGATGAATTTGCAAAAAAAATGATGAGGAAAGCATAAAAGAACCAGAAGACCACAACAAATTTATTTATAGTGAACAACCTGACACTCTTCCCAAGCAATACTGTATCACTCTTGAGCAATAGAAAAATGCACCTGAGCATTGGTCTACAAACACCAAAAATCAAGAAATTTCTCAAGATGATGTACCGAGTGATGGAGATCAAAATGAAGGTCAAGATGATGATTAGAATGATGAAAAAAGAGGTGAATTGATACTTGCCAAGTATGTCAGAATAAATCATCCATAGAACCAGATCATAGGAGACAAGAAGGATTAAATGAGAACAAGAAGTAAGTCACTAAACACTAGATGTTTAATTTGTGATTTTGAGCCTAAATCTATTAATACTACACTAGAAAATGAAGAATGGGTTAGTGTTATGAATGAAGAGATAGAGTAGATTGAGAAGAACAAAACATGGACACTAGTACCAAGACCAGATGAAAAAAATGTCATCGGTACCAAATGGATATTCAGAAACAAATTGAATGAGAATGGAGAAGTCACAAGGAACAAAGCAAGATTAGTATGCAAGGGGTATGCACAAGAAGAAGGTATTGACTATGGAGAAACCTTTCCACCCATTGCTAGAATAGAAGGACTTAGAATTCTACTTGCTTATGCTGCATACAAAGGATTAAAGGTATACCAAGTGGATGTCAAATATGCATTCCTAAATGGATTAAAACAAAGCACTGAGAGAATGGTATGAAAGAATTCACTCTTATCTCACAAGCATTGAATTTGTAATAACTATTAAAAACAACAATCTTTACTTAAAAGAAGATACTGATGATAACATTTTGATTGCTGAAATATTTGTTGATGATATCATATTTGGAGGTAATGATATGCTATGCAAGTCATTTGCTAATGAAATGAGAAAAGAGTTTCATATGTTAATGTTTAGAGAGATCAAATTCTCTTGGTCTAAAGATTCTTCAACAAGATGCAGGCATATACATCACATAAGCCAAATATGTTAAGGAAGTTCTCAAAATATTCAAGATGGAAGAATCCAAGCCAGTTGGAATGCCTATGGAAACTGCATGCAATGTAACAAAGGAAGATAAGTCACAAGAGGTAAATTAGACCCTATATAGATCTATGACTGGAAAGCTAATGTATGTTTTTCATACTAGACTAGATATAGCACATGTAGTTGGAATAGTTGCAAGATTCTCTACTAATCCCAAGGAATCACACATGGATTTTGTCAAAAGAATTATGAGATATCTAAAGAATACCAAAGACTATGGCTTATGATATAAAAGAGAAGGCAAATTTGAGCTTCAAGTCTATACAGATGTTGATTGGGATGGAAACCTAGATGACGGGAAGAGAACAACAGGAGGATCATTGTTCATGGGTGACAGACTTGTCACATGGATTAGTAAGAAACAAGGATGCATCTCACAATCTACTACAGAAGCAGAATATGTGGTTGCTACTGCAAATTTCTCAAACATTGCATGAATCAAGAAATTACTAGTAGGTATGAATATGAGAATTCTTGAACTAGTGATTATCTATTGTGATAATACACGTGCAATAAACATTTCCCAGAACCCTATCATCTATTCTAAGACTAAGCATATTTATATGAAATATCATTACTTAAGATAACAAGTGGAAGAGAAAGAAGTGATACTAGAATATGTTCAATCCAAGGAACAACTACCAGACATATTCACCAATCCATTTCCTAAAGATAAATTTGAGTACCTGAGAAAGAGACTAGGGGTCTGACCCTAGTCTATTGGTCACTAAGCTGACTAGGAGGTTGCATCAACCTAAAAAAAATCAAAAGATCAATCATGTTGATGCAAGCTAAGAGATGGACTGCAAAGACACATCTGTACACAGCAAGGTACTTATCTACACCAAAAAATAGAGATATTTTTGGCTAATATAGATCTATATTATTGATGGAAAGGAAATTCAAGGAATATATTAAATAAAGAGAAATGACTTTGGCATTGTTGTCAAAGGAGAGATATAATTTGAAAGGGAGAGATGTAACTTGTGATGGAGAGAAGTATCCAAAGGGAGAGATGACTTAATATGAAATAACCATCAAATTAGAGATTACATCCAAAGGGAGAGAAAAAAAATATTGTTGTCAAAGGAAAAAGAGATATCCATCAGAGAGAGGAATAGTCAAAGGGAGAGATGGAATAAGAAGTTGCAACATCTATCCAATCAAGGGAATGAATATTGAAGAAAGTACTTTGCAAGAATCAAATCTAAGCTAGAAGAGCTTACCAAGAGTTAGACATTTGTATTGGTTCTAAAACAATAAGTTTGGTAGAGACTAATGAACAACAAATGATATATTTCATAATATATTTGTAGTATGTACTGTGTTTCCATTAATGCCAAAGGGAGAGATTCATGAACTATGAATTTGTTAAGTCGATAATCACCAAGATGCAGAAAGTTAATGCAATACATTAAATCAATTAATGTATTTCATCGTCATTGATGTCAACTTGATATAATCTCATTGGTCATATTCATATTGTTAAAGACTTCATAGAACCAAAGGAATAATGGTTATTTTATCAGTAATGCATTAAATTTCAGTATACACCAAGTGACAACAAACACCGACGAATAGTGTATACCGATGGATAGAGAAATTTGAGACAAAAGTCATAGTGATACCCGAGAAAGGAACCCAATCAAGCATTATTGATGGAACCAAAGTGATACTTGAGAAGAAATAAAATTCACAGTGTTTCCTGACAGACAGAAAACCCTGACAGACAGAGATACCCAAGGAAAAATGAAGTTAAGATTGAGAAAATAAGGAGTTAAACATCAATCTAAACTGAAGTTCAGAAATGACAAAAGACTTATTTGGAAAGAGCTAAACATGGAGTTAACTGGTTGATTACATTATTTTCATCGACAAGTTAAAAGTAAGAGATAAGCTAGAGTTTTGAAGATAGTTTTATTCCAGTTATTAAGGAGAAATCTACGGGATAAAAGTGAAGCATGCTTTAAAGCAATAATGGCAATATTTTTGGATCACGTCAAGAACAAGAAAGATAAAGACCTCAAAATGGTAAAATCATGTCTATAAAGAGACACACTAATTCATTATGAATTAGGGGTGAATAGAGAAGATGTTGAAGAGAATATTGGTGAAGAAAGAAGTCTTCATACAGTCCTCATAAAACAAGCTAAAGAACAAGAGCTAAAAAAAATTCTGGACACTGAGCAATAGAGAAGCATAGCATCACCAAGAAGAAAGAAGTGGAGAAAAGATACTAAAGAGAAAAATTGATCAGAAAGGTAATATGAGCTTACAATAGATCAAAACATCTACAAAGTTTAGTTGTATTAATGAACAGATCATTTACTATTTCAATTTAACCATTGGATTAGAAAGTCTCTTAACCAAGCAGGACTTAACAATCCTTTCTATATTGAGATATATCCCAAGTATTATCAAAAATTTTAGTCATGAAGATAGCATAGTGAATGCCAGATATCAAGTGATAAAATATTATATTTAAATCCTCTAACAAGGTCGCACTTAACAATGTGTTTGTAACCTTTAACAGGGTTGGCTCTTCACTGAGCTCACTTCAGAAGAGTGAAAATTTTGTGTTACCGGTCCCAAGTGATTTTTCCCTTAACAAGGTTTCCACGTTAAAAATCCATGTGTCAAATGTGTATATGGTTCATTTCTTTGATGTTTTTTCTTTACACATTACTAAAACAGGATGATTGGCTAACACTATGTTATTTACTGTATTTCAATAAAGGCTATTCTACTATTCGGTAAAGTTTAAAGAATAAGGATTTACAGTGAACTCCGAGCAATAGTTATTTGTTAATATTGTTTAAAGGCATACATCTTGTAGGACTGAAGATAACTAGAGGATTATTGGATTAATTTTTTAGGCCACCGATTCACCCTCCCTCTTAGTTATTCTAACACTCATATATTTAATGTATTTATTATTTAACAAATTACCAATGTATTGTTTATGATGCTCAATTGTTGGTGTTGATTACATGCATATATTTTGTGTGATTGTAACCCTTTGTCAAAATAGGCAATTGACTATAGACATCATCACCCCTTTTGTTGACAATCTTGCATAACACACATAAAGTAAAGGTAAGGAATTAAAAAATATACAATGATTATGATGAATGCATATTGTTCATGTTGTCTTCTATGTAATTTGTAGCATAGGTATCACGTAATTTTTGGCTAACTTAAGATAAATGATTCACATATGCAGGAAATTTAACCCCTCTTACAAGGATCCTACATAGTGACATAGATTGGCGGGTATAATTCAATACGCCCTATATATTACATCAACATTACCCTCATTTAGAAAAATATCTCACTCATTACCAACTATATCTATCATTTGATGGACTACAGGAACCACCTAACATGTACTTGTCAGGTATATCTTCCTCGAGTCAGGGAAATGCAGGAATAGAAGATGAAAGTGAGACATGTAGTAGGCCTAAAATAGGGAAATCAACCAGAGGTCAAAAGATTAGAAGAAAATTCAATAAAAACATGCAATTTTTCCTTGCTAAAGGGGGGTCATGTTCTTATGATGATGAGACCATAGATGACATTGAGGTGCCCTTGAGGTACACACATCTTCTGAAAGAATGGGCACCCAAGGGACTACCTCCAATTAACACTGATTTTTGTGTTAATGATAGGATATATCATATAGATCCATCATCATCACATGGTTTGGGCCTATTTTCCATGGATGGAATAAAGGTATGTTACAGTAAATTTGTTGAATTGATGGAGTTTGTTGGACCTTGTTACAATTACAATAATTCGATGTGGATTGTTTGATATAAAAAATGTATGCGTAGGTATGCATTGTCAGTGAATTATATAAAATGGAAAGAAAAGGATCAAAGTAAGGGATTTTATATGTACATTGATGGAAGGACAAAAGAAATAGGGAATATTGTGAGTTTTATAAGTAGTATGTGACCTAGGTTAACTAATAAGAGTCCCAATTGCATATTTGAGGTGCGTGAGGGGAATTGTATTTTGTATGTGCGATAAAATCAATAAGTGTAGGGAAAGAAATGCTAATAGATTACCATTTGAATTGCATAGATACAAAAAAAGACACCATCATGGGGGTGGTAAGTACTATATACCATTTAAACTAACCTCCAATTTATGACTCCAATATACCATTTTATTAATAGGTTTTTTTTGTTAAGTCTAGTACTTTCATTTTGCTAAATTTTTTATATTTAATCTTTGTCACAGGACATCATGGATCCACCACGTGATGATGAGGGTGGGGATTTTACTCCCACCCATTCTTCAGAAAAAGTAAACTTTATTTTAATTGTACAAATAATATTAAAGAAAAATGTTATATTATTATGTTCTTTTATTTAGGGTTTTGTAGTTATTCTCATAGTTTTACTGATATTTGTATCACAAATTGATGTCCAGGGAGAGAGAAAAGATCCTATAGAAACAACACCCATAGTGTCAGATATGGATGACACGACCCTAGATATCCCTAACCTTGTGACTACAGTCAAGAAGCAATTACAAAGAATCAGTTCAAAAATTATTGGCATTTTGCTCAATCCAATTCCAAGTGAGGAGACGATGGTGAGGTAAGATGTACTGATGCAAAAAGAACATAATTTGGAAGTAAGCAGTAGTGAATCTTTAGTTATAACAAAAGTTCAATAAATTTTTATATTTTATACTGTTTTATGCCATGAACTAAAATATGTATGTGTTCCTACAGAATTTTTTGTGTGCTCAAGCAACTCCTCATGAACATCATGGTGAGGCCGGTACAAGTACAACTCCCACAGGTAAAATAATCCTTAAGTTAGCAGGTTACAAACTTCATTGGTCTTACTGATTATAAATCTACATTTTTCATTGGATTTACTAGTTTTTTTATTCAAAATCACATATATATCTTGACTCCTCACTTCAAACTGTACATTTAGGTCATGATGTACTCTAGATGCCTCGTCCTATGAGGATGTCATTGCTGACTATAATGTCGGCAACAAGGAGCATGCAAAAATCCACGTTTGTACGGTCTATACCTGGTAGGTCCTTGTTTTTCTATATTTGTTTATGTGTTAGTTATGGTTTGATTTGTAATTTAATCTTGGATGTATTTCATAGTTGAATAATTTTGTGGAGTACAAGATACACCTCCTCGAGATACAAAGACCAGTACTGGTGATGATATAGCATCATTTCCTAGATCTACCCATGTTGCTAGTATAGGATAACGATAGACGTAATTTTTGTTGACCAATGAAGATATGACTCCCTTAAAATTACCTAAGCTTCCAGGTACTTTAAACTTATTATTATTTATATTCTAATTTTAATTTACTTATTCATAAATCATTTTGGATTGATGATCCCATGATGTGTTTGCAGGGAATGATGTTCTTTTATGAAAAGCTTATTGGGATGACATTGTCGCTATTTTGGCCCACCATACATACAAGGTGGAACATCATATGTTAACTAACCTTATCCCACTGCTTTGATTTCATATAATTTCTAGAATATTTTTCCTTTCATCTATTTATTGTACTATATTCAAGGTATGGAACTTCAGTTAATTTTTTTAGCTAACAACTTTGTTTTTTCTTAAAAGGTGGAATTTACAAGATAAAAAATGAAAAGATCAGCTCATAAAATCTTTAGAGGAGCTCTTTGGAAGTAACATTTTTGACAGTGACAAATTTCTTTAGAGATCTTGCAAACATCTAAAGACCGTGAGGGATGCATATAGAAGGAATCTAGTGAACAACACAAAGTACGAGCATCCTGTTGTGATTCCAGAGATGCAGTGGAAGGAATTCATTTTAGATGCAAAGGAGAAAGCACAAAGCCAAAGAGGAATTGCACCAGTAAACGAAAATAGAAGGTATGTGATAGTATTAATTATAACATAATTATGCACTAATTAGTGATCTTTATATTTATATAATCTAACATATTTCAAACTTTTCATAGACTATAGGACACATCAAAGGCTACAAAGGCCAGAATAGAAAAGATTGGCCAACACAAACTTGGCTCTAGTGGTTATCTGAAACTTTAAGAAGAATTGTAAGTAGTAGTAAATGAAATTTTGAATCAATTTGTTTATAAATTGCAAACAATTTTATTTAATCAAATAATACCTATAGAATTGACGATATTAAGAAAAAAATGAAGGGCTTAGATTTTAATGTAGCACCCATGGAAGAAGATAGAAAGATTGGCATAAAGGAAGGCTATAAATTCATTGATGAACACCTACGCCAAAGCCAACAATATTCTACATCAGTTCACACATAGGTAAGTAGGCCAAATCAAAATTATTTCAAATTGAATACTTGAGCTATAATCTATTTGATGTTTATTTAACCCCTTTAGTGAATGACATTGCAATGCAACCTTCTAATCCTAGCACTGAACCTCCACATGATGAAGACCTTGATGTGCATCGCAGTGATGGAGGTATTCATTTTCTGTTGAACATTAATTGTGTAATTTTTAATACAAGTTAACATTTTAAATTGAAATTGGTGTAACCTTTCTTGTGTACATTTTAGAGCATGCAGAATGTCATGGTGTATGAGTGGAGGATGATATGAGTGTTCACCATATTTGAGATGATGTGGCATTTTCAAGTAAATAAAGTCTCTGTTATCTTATTTTATTTATTTTTGATCGGTTTTTATCTTCTTTTAATTAATGAAATACTTGTAACACTAATATAAAATGTTGTGCATCTAACCCATTTACTTGTTATTGTGGAGGACCCCCCTTTGGCACACCAGCGTCCTCCTACACATAGGAGGAGGAATTTATTGGGTTCACAAGAAGAAGAGGAGGGGAATGACGAAGATCTTGATGCTCCGCTTAGCTGTTTCATACAAAAACCAAGGAAGAAACCAAAAAACAAAATATTGCAATAAACCTTTTTTGATAATATATTTACGTTGTCTTAATGAATGTAATTTTGTGCTACTAAATGTTGATGATTTATTGATGAATGTCCAATTGTTAATTAATTTTAGGTGTTATTGAATGTTATGTGATTATAATGATTGAATGTTTTATTTCATAAATGGATGGATGAATGAATTTTAGATGTTAATGGGGAATTTAGAGTGATGTTAGGGGGGGAAATGAGCTTCCACCTTCACGTGGTTGGCCTTGTTAAGTAGAGAATATTAAACTATTATCAAAACCAAGTGAAGCTCAAGCTAAACTGATGCAGAGCCCTAGTCTACTATCCCCTTAAGGAACCCAACTCAACTCAAGGATTCTACAAGTGTCTTGGAACTCACTCAAGGAACTCAACTCAACTCAAAGATTCTACAAGTGTTCTGGTTCAAAACATGATTTCCTTGCCTATGGTCAACCAAATGCAATGATATAAAAACCAAAATAATCTTAGTTCAATGTAGTAACATGCCCAATCAAAGAGATCTTAAAACAGTAGCATTTAGCCCCAAGAAAACAAGATCAAAGATGACTATAATAGGAAAAAGAACATGGAATCACATATACTTCTACTTTTAGGAAATCATAGAATATGCATATAATATTCACAGGGAACTGCACATATTCTTTGCAAAAAGAAGAATGAATTCTTCCATATAAATGTGAACCACACTTATATTTTCTTCTTTAAATTTGGTTGTAACTCTTATGATATTACATTTCTTTTTTTGACATTATAGAATTTATGTCCAAAAAAAATTTCTTTTATATCCCTCACAACTTTTCTTGAAGAGATATGATTCTCCCAAGAGTAGCAACCTTTTGTTAATTAATTGCTACCACCTATTAGTCTTTATCGCTTTCTTTAACTAGCATAGATATTTTTTCTTCCACATAATAATTGTTATAAAACACCCTACAAATTTGTGCCCTTTCATGAAGTCCCACATGATAGGAATATAATCACACATTTTTGGCTATATGTTGTCTACTCTAACATATTGTCATTTGTTTCCTCAGTCAAACACTATCGGTTCCTTAATGTTGTCAAATATAATCACTGCTCTCTTTTGTCTTTTATATTTTATTACACTTCTAATACAATCATTGCCTTTTGTATTTTCTTGACTAACTGAATCACATCATATTGTCTTCTACCTCTATACAAATTGTATCTCACATATTTAATCAATTTGTTGTCTTGTGTTGTTCTATATAATCACATCACTACTTTATTATTCATTAGATCACTATTCATATTCATTTGATTGTTGTTCATATTTTCATAATTTTTTGATAAAATCAATGCCATAGATTCTTCTAATATCATCATTAATTATTAATCTCTATTATCATTAGTCGATGTTCTTCGATTTTCTTTATCAATTCTTTCATTGTAAATCAGTTCTTTAAACATTAGCCTTGCAAATTACTATCCTAGATATAGTCGGCTAGCATATATCTTCTACATGGAGACTACCTTTTCTACATAGTTAGAAATCATAGGATTAACTACCATTATTATTTTAGTCAAATTGTTGGTGTACTCATGATGAATTCACCATTGTAATTCTGCTTTACTTGATTCAATGTGTTCTTATATTTGTTGCCAATTCAATCCATGCCAATAAGTTTGGCATCTTTTCATCAATACAAATTATGCTCCTAAAGTCAATGAGCTTCTTCAATTAGACTTTCAGACAAAAACATCTTAGAAGTAATGAGCTTCTCTACCTCCAAAAAAAATCCATCTTTTCACTTTATGCAAAACACAGTTCCATTGTCATCAACAACCTTTAGATTAGTATATCACTATTGAACAATTATTAATATGTTAATGGATACTCCTAAAGTGTAATATTCATGTTACATTATAACCTCAACTAGCTTGTAATTCCATCTAGCATTCCAAATTTTGCCATCAACTTTGTAAAGGCCTTCCTATTAACGAGCTCTATTATGCTTTCATGTATCTAGCTATGATTAATTGATAAGTGTTCAATTCATTTTGTTTCAGTGATAAGTAATCAACTTAATGTCTTATGTGTATTTATATGCACTCTATGTGTTAAATTCTATAAGTGAACTTCTTCATATGTCTTGTTATATGAATCTCTAGGTTAGGGTTTGTATATCTCTTTATCAATTCATAAGGCTTAAGATAGATTATATCATGCTAACAATCAGTTTATGTATGTATACATGTACACTTTTTTCCTTACTTGTTGATTGAAGGACTCATCTTCAAAGTAAAATGGACAAAATATCCTACTCAGTAAGCCACCTCTCTAACCCTAGTTATTGAAATTGTGTTGTAGGGTACAATTTAAGGCAAATTCTAGAAGGAGAAATTACAAAAGGGATACTATATGAGTTTTTCTATTAATGACATGGAATATATTTAATATATTTCTTTGTGTCTATGTAGGATGCCTTCTACCAGACCTTTATATGATTACTAAGAACTTTTAGGATGCAAATGCAAGATGCAACTGTCAGAAATAGGATCACACTTGAAAGAATTCAATTCTAAACTTTTAATTTATTCTCTTACCAATATGATTAATAATACCTTCTCTTAACATATCAAAAAAACATGTAGTAATAATAAGAATATATAAGGTTATGTCATATAAGTCATGCCGCTCAAGCCTACAATTTTTTTAAAATAATACTGTCTTTTTTTCCTATATCCTAATGCCATGTTTTGCACACTCTCAAAATTTAATGCTAATTTGGTTCTTTAAACAAATTAAAAACAAAGTGTTAGATTTGTTAAACTTCTGGATTAAATTGTGTATGATATTTAATCTAGAAGTCTAACAAATCTAACAATATGAACCATGAAAATTACATGAATCTACAAACAAAGTGGTTTAAGTCTTCTTAGTTCTCACCTATTAGGACCTTGGGCATTTCATTTACTTTTTACTTTCATTAATTCTCTTTGGTTTTTCTTGGTGTGAGAGATGTACATTGAAGCATC
>MU224450.1:596119-615051 GCA_018584345.1 Thuja plicata
AAGAAGTGAAGCTAAAGTGACATTGAAAGGAGATTCTTCAAAACTGCCTACATCTTCAAAAATAACCTCAATCAAAGAAGCTTTATGATCATCCTCATCTAATTATAGTTTGGTTGATCAATTGCAGATAACTCCTGTGCAAATCTCTATTCTTGAACTTCTTAAGATCTCTCCATTACATAAAGAGATTTTGAAAAAAGCTTTAGTTGAAATAAATGTTCTTAACAATTTGGATGTGGATAAATTTCAAGCCATGGTTGGACTCTTGACCACACCACACTACCTATTATTCTCAAAGGAAGATGATAATTCTATAAGAAACCCACATAACTTGCCTTTACACATAGAGGTTTTAATCCATAAACATTGACTAAAGTGAGTATTGATAGATGAAGGAGAAGGCCTAAACATCTATACTCTAGGTTTGATCAAAGCATTGGGATTCTCAGATGAATATATTGACCCTAAAAAGAGGATAACCATTAAAGAATATGATGATGAAGAAATATCATCTAAAGGGTTGGTAATGTTTCCTATGAAATTTAGACCCATGGAAAGAAATTTTGTGTTCCAAGTGTTAGATCTTAACCTATCATATAGTATCCTCTTGGGAAGACCTTGGATACATGAAATGCAAGTTGTTCCATCAACTTTCCATCACTGCTTAAAATTTCCTCACAATGGAGAAGAGATCACAATCCTAGAAGGCACCAATTATTTCCAATCTTGCAATAATATCAGACAATAAAATGAAAGAACAGTTCCTCATAACAAGGAAGCTACAAAAGAACAACCACCTGAGAGTTCAACATCAGCTATACTAAGATATTTTGAAAAGAAGTTAAAATTTCAAGATAATGAGATTTACGAGTAAAAATTAGATCAAATACTTTCATTAGCAACATTACCTCTCTCACCTAGATCACAAGGAAGACCTTCATCATCCACAATGTCAGCAAAGCATAAACCACAAACTAGCTATAATGGAACTTTTGTAATAAAAAAACTAGTGGAAGAAGAGAATGAGGACAATGAGATATTGAAATGGCTATATAAGGAAAAAGATAAATCTCATCAACACATTAAGAATGTCCATATATCAACTCAACAATATAGACACGGCCTTCATATCATGCAATAAATTGGATATAAAGGACAAGAACCTCTAGGCAAGAATAAAGCAAGTATTGTTGAGCCAATGCTTACACAATTCAGAGATCCCAAAGATAAAACTGGCATAGGGTACAAAGAGGAAGCACAAATCCAAATCCTTCAAGATAACCCAATCTTTGATGAAGAATAGGAAGAATCTAAAGAGGAATCAGAGATGGTCCCTATCTCCTATGAAATATTGTTACATATCCATGAAGAAAATCCTCACTATCAAATAGAACTCTACGTTCCTTCATTTTTGAGGGATAAAAATACTAAGACTAGGGAAGAAACATTCATGCAACAAAAAACTGATCAAACACTTGAGAACAACTAGACTGAATCTCAAAGAAATGAATAGGATGAAGAAATAAATGAACAAGAAAATCACCATCCTAACTGGGGACAACTAGTAAAAATTACACATATTCTAAACTCGCCACATTATCTTGACAAAGATCCTAATGAATATCAATGGGATTCATTCTCTGATGCCTCTATGGATATTGAAATAGATGTGATTCATCAATATGCACCTCAAGTGGAAAGAGGATAAAGTTATAACACTTCTCATAATTAATCCAACCATATATTATTATATAAAAGATATAACATTAAATCCTAGTACAAAGAGGACTACCACTCACATAAACCAATCCTCAAACAAGACCTATGGAGTAATAATTTAAAAATCAATTAATACAACAAAGCTATAAAGATAACAAAACAAATTACCATCATGCCAAAGAAAACATATCAATGACTAACTGGAGAGTACTTAACCCAGGTGCAAGGGATCATAAGAAAAGGATAAAAGGTAGGTGTATTATTTTGATAACTTGGTACTGTATGCGTAACAACAACAACGATCGAGGATTTTGAGGGCATGCTCAGACCTATGAAGCTATGTGGAGTCGATGCCCAATACCTGCAAGCCTGCATCACAGAGAATAACTACATGTGCATGGATATACATATAAAAGAAGACATTGCAGACATATGATCGAGATAGATACATTGTGTGGACCTCAGCCATGTGAGTAACTATGACTTTATCCCAAATCATGAAAACACATCATGTATATATACACACACAAAGCATGTAGCATAATCATAATGAGGGTTAGAATCCTGAGCATTGGGTTAGTCTATAATCAATGCTAATAATAAATCAACATAATCATGAGAAATATCCCAAATCATTAAGTGAGATACAAGATTCATCAAAAGTAACCTTAATAGAAGAAAGTATAAATAAACGCATATATATATTCATCAAGTAAATATCATATAACATCCTAACTATACTTAGAAAGGTCTTGAAGGTCCTAAATACTTATATGGAGATAAATACATACACAAATGATATCTTTAGACAATATGTCTGATACTAGAACCCATAGGTAGTAGCTCATGAAACCATTATAAACAAACTATAGGAATAGATCAAACAAGTATCATGAACAACTTAAGTTGTAAGAAAACATCAAAATATCTTTTACTTCAATCAAAAGAAAAAAACTTGCATTAGGGTTGGAGGGGTATTACATCCTCCCCCCTAAGATTTGACTTACTCTTGGAAGTCGGAAGATATAAAATGAACTATATATTACACATAAGTCATAAACTATTATCCAACAGAATTGCAATATTACTACTCTAGAATCTAATTTAATGACTGTATGTATAATTCTCTTATCAAGCATCTTGGTAAATCCTATATTAATACAATTTAGTGTAAATTATTTAAGTTCAATTAGTAAAAGACTTTTTAATATAATTTCCTATGTAATTCTTGTACTTCATACAATAAGTTTGTCAACAAGATACTTAAAATTAGAGTATTACTTCAATTTTACTTTTAACACCTTGAAACTCCAAAGTATTCATGTTTACTTACTAACACCAATGTATTAGGAAAATGCATATTTTACTAATTGAAATTATCACTTATCTCATAATATAAAAGTTCCTATCTATGGTAACTAATATAAACAAAAGGAATTTATGATAAATTTTCTATTTTGAGACATAATCTAACCCTACACAATACAACATGTGAGACTTTATTACAAATCAGGTTGAAAATTTGTATTCCTTACAAACTATGCACATCAAACAAGGAGGGGTATATAAAATTTATATTTATTCTATTAATGAAGGGAATACATCTAACAATTTTTATTTACTTTTGAAATCATGGAACTAAAGCATTCCAAATACTCAAAACTTGCCATTTTCATTTAAGAACAGTTCTATAAGAAGTATTTTAGAAGACATAAAACAACCTCTTTTACCAAGTAAATAGAATTCCTTTCCATCAAATATTTAAGTAGAATTCCAATAACATAGGACACATATACCTTTTTTTTTTAATATATATTCTAAGTCATCTTTCATAATAGTTGTGGTGTTTGATTTCCAAAAACACATTCATAGCCCTAGAGGAGATCTAATCAATTTCCAATTTATTGCACCATTATTCATTAAGCTAGAATCCCTTCTTAACACTTACTAGTTATATATGCACCTTTCCCAAATTTGCATGTCAAACAGTTTCCATATAACATTTAATTAATTTCAAACAACAATGTAAAACGAGTTCTTTCAAATTCCTTATTTCATAATGATCATAGATCCATTAAGAGAGGAAGAAGCACATGAGTCCTAATACTATCTTCATAACCATGACATTTAAATCAATCACTTTAACCAATGTACATAACTTTAATTTTTACCCTTCACCTATTTGTAACATTACCCTCATACACTTCAAAATTTTGAGATAACATCATTTCCAAGTAGAAACTAAGTAAGGTACATATTGATATTCCTATAGCATTTATTTACCACAACAACTCCTTATTCATAGTCGATCAATCACTTAATTTTTTTAATTTATTACTACTATGGTGTTGATTACAATGTATATAAAACATGATTTTCTTTCCATAATACCCATCTAGGTGTTAGAAATACAATAATGGGAAAGCAAGATACTGAGAGGGGAGGGGGTAAATTAGATCTTTAAAATTAAACACTTAAAAAAAGTTGATCCACATTCATATATAAATGAATATAATGTAATCTCAAATAGCATCCACACCATGAAACAAATAACACATAACACAACAATTTGGTAACCCAGAAACCCAAATAGGTAAAACTGGGGTGGGGATGAAACCCACAAAAGTCTCCACTACTACAGTAATAAAGTGTACCTATTAAGGTTACAATGTTTGATTACAAAATGTAATCTACCCTATTAAAGGTTTTCTCTGTTAAAAGCTTCAGATCATTTCAATCTACCTTGTTAAAGGATTTCAATTTACAATGAAGTAAGCCCTCTATTAAGAGATAAATAAAGGCCTGCTAAAACCACTCTGTTAAGAGATTTTCACCTGATATAATGATTAGAAAGTCTCAAGTACTAATCCTTTGATATGCACTCTGATGCTGATGACAGATCTCCTCTTTTCAATATCTCTTCTGATCTTATAATCTGATAAATCTTTACTTCTTTTGTTCACTGTGTTATGCTTTTCTTTATCTCTGCTTCTTAACAAAATTACCCTTTGTGCATTTCACTTCAAAAATGTAGTTACTACACACCATACATACATTCATAATAGGGTTTTGAAGAAATCTAATATATCTATACAAATATGACAGTGAGATCTAGATCAACAATCAAGATCTAATATCCATGCCTTGATGGTAAAACAATTAATGCTTATAATGAGTCATGCATAGGATAAAACAATTAAATGCATAATTAACTCCATACAAAAATATTAAATGCACACAATGTCAGCCCAAAAAGCTTATACAAGTTGGCTGGATCACTTATCCTTGATGTTTGTATCATTCTTGACAAGTATACAAAAACTATCCTGCTCGGCACTTAGACTGTCTGTTTCTTAGCATTTAACATCTCTGACTCTACTCAGCTTGGCAATGTCACTCGGCTCGGCAATGTGACTAGCCATACTGAAAACTGCTTGACAATGTTGCTCGGCCTTGCATATTTTTAGCTCGGCCACAGTGATAGCCAACTAAAACTACCTAATGAAATGACTAAGTGTTGGTCACTAATCATCAACATAACTTAGAGATTAACAATCTCCCCCTTTGATATTAGTGGAAAAAACACTTATCATAACTTCTATACATTGTATCAAAAGTATTGCCTAAGTACACTAAGTACTCCCTCTAGGAATATACTTTACAAAAATTTTACATGCCTTCAAAATTTATCAAAATTTATATACTAGTGTACCTGTGCTATACTGATGTATCCTTTCATAACTCTTTACCAACTTCTGTACTAGATTCCTCCTTCAGTAGTACTAATTTCCTTACTAACTCCCCCCTTGTTTTTGTCATTGATTGCTAGTGGGGTTAAGTTATACTTATCCAAAAATTGTTTATGAAGCTGTAGGGTGGATGTAAATTTCATATCCTAGCTATCCTATGCAACCTTCATAACTTCCAGTTTGATTTCTAGCTCGGCAGCTAGACTCACTAAACTT
Organism: Thuja plicata; assembly: GCA_018584345.1. Classification (NCBI taxonomy): domain Eukaryota; kingdom Viridiplantae; phylum Streptophyta; class Pinopsida; order Cupressales; family Cupressaceae; genus Thuja; species Thuja plicata. The sequence goes on from MU224450.1 coordinate 601,804, forward strand.
TCTGCATTGGATAAGTTTGCACTGCTTTGTGATAACTCTTTAGCTTTTGAAAGTTCCTTCTGTATTACCTCCAAGTAAGGCAAATAGCTTGTCTTTATAGTTATCAACTTGGCCCTTATGCAACCATCTTTAGCCATAAGCTCGGCTATTCTCCTTTGTGCATTTATCAACTTATTAATGTGTAAAGAACTGGAGGTAGTATCTTTATCTAAAGTAGCACCAGTTGATCTTAAATATAACTGTAGCTTCTCAACAAGCTGTAAATTATCCTTTGTGAAAAATTCAATATCACATAATTTCCTATACAAAGAATAAACATTGGCTGTAACTTTCTCTAGAGTTTCTACAAGAACAAAAAGTTCAACGTATTTTTTTCCTATCTCTTCTGAGATCTTCTCTAGAAATTTTCTCTCAAATATTCTCTGGGACCATTGTAGAAGCTTCTCATTACTGTCTATGTCCTCATCTATAACTTTCTATACAATGGTGATGAGCTGATCAATGATTGGAGCTTGAGGCGTTTCATCCTCTAAGTCAAAAGCTTTTGTAAATATATCTTTGATGTCATGCAACACCTACTTTTGCTTTTGTTCTATCTTCATCTCTTCCTATTTTTTCTTCCTTTTAAGAAAATCTTGAAGAGTCCCAATTTGTTCAAAAGATAACTCATTGGGATTCCATTGTGGAATGACAATGAATTCATCTAATGTTAGATCTAAAAGCAGAGACTTCTTCTTCAAGATTTTCTTCTTCTTCATTTCTGGAGAATTTATGCTTGGCATTATAATATCTTTCCCTTTTACATTTTCAGTAGCCAATGCCTCCTTTAATTCTATCAATATGGTCTGTGGATTAGGCATACCACCAATTTTAGGACCTTTGGGAGTGGATGATGCAGAGTGTAGTAACTCAACCAACACTTGTGCTGCCTCTTCTTCTTTAGGCTTATCAACAACTTCTGTTGTTACAACTCCACTATCTAAAACTGTCTTTACAACCTCTAAAATAGGTGGATCTTGTGAAGTTACCTCTTGTTCAATTGTTTTCTATTGTCCTTAACCTTTCTAATCACTAAAAACTTCAATTACTTCCTCAGATGTTGTGGTCTTCCCTTCTACTATATTAGTTCCCTTAATAGGTGAATCATTGTCTTTTCCACTCGGCATCTATTGTTCCTCGACATTCAAATTGCTTGGATCATCAATGTTGTAATCCATAGGACTATCTACAGTCAGATCAACATTGTGTGTTGCATCTAATGCATCCTTGGTCTTTTTTGTTTCCTCTGTAATTTGATCTTTGACTATCTGAGGTTCAGGGGTAGTCTTTTCTTCAACTTCTTGTTCCTTGGGCTTGGATGACCCTTCACCAGATTTCTTGTCTTTTGGAATGAGAAATCCAAAAATCTCTTTCCAAATCCTTGTGCTTTTTCTACACAACACCTTCAATGTCATTCTTCAAAATATCATATCCTCTAAGTTTTGGTACAAACCTATTCTTGTACTCCTCAATGAATTTGACTCTCTATTTTGCGGTTAAGTCTAGAATTATTTGGGCTAAAGTTCCTTCTCAGATCTGTCTCTCAGTGGCGAGTAAAAATTCCCATTTTCTTGAAAAAAAGTCATATAGTTCATCAGGCACATGATTTCCTATCTCTGTAGGAGTCAATTTAAAAGTGCTCATCATGTCCAAGAGAGCTTCCTAAACTTTGTGCCTATCTGTTGTTTTCAAATTGTCATATTTGATGAACTTGAACATTGCTAATCCTACTAAGTTCCTTAATGTATCACATACCTCATCAATGCTTGCTGGTTTCTTGAACTAAGCTGTAGGTATGTTGCTGGGCATATCTATTTCTTTCATCTCCTCATCACTATCTACTGGCAGATTTAATTTCCTTCTTGGTCTCTTTGCTGGCACACTCAACACAGCTTTAGAAGCAATCTTTGCTTCCTTACCTAAAGTACTTTCAGCAACTTTTCTCTTACCATACTCTTTTGTTTTCTCTTCTACTGGGGAAGTGATAGTAGATGCTCTTGTCCTTGGCTAATTAGTTGTAGGAGGTGTAACCTTGGGTTTTTCTTGACTAGGCTTGGTTACAATAACAATTTATGGCTTCTTGCCCTTAGCCTTCTGTGTAATTTCTTCTGATGCACTGACTTCCTCCTCAGTTGAAATATCCTCACCTTGGCCAGTGGACATTCCTAGAGGTGCATCCTCAGGTTCTTCATCACTACCCAAGCCAACCATTTTCTTTAGATTTTTCACTATCTTCTTTCGTTTCCTCTCCATAGTTCCTTCATTCAAACTTCTAGAGATCTTAGCCTTAGCTTCATCATAGTTTCCAAATCTCTCTGCAATGGTGTCAATTGCCTCAGCTAAGAGTGCAATAATGGCGGCTGATGCTTCATCAATAGTAATCTCATATGGAAATGGCTCTAAACATGTTATTCTAGGAGTTACTACCTTGATATAAGTGTTATCTATGTCAACTAGAAAAAATATTTCCTCATAGTGTTTCTCCACTAGTGACTTAGAAATCCTAGTCCTTAATCTCATTCTCTTCTTGAATTCAAAAAAATAGCTACACATACTACTATTGAAATTGCTCCCTAGTTTCTTTATACATTCACTGATCTGAACTGTTATGGGCCTATCCTTTTTCCACACAATATTTCCTAGAGTAGGAAATGTATTCTGAATGTAGAAGAATATACAAACTAGTAAAGAACCAAAATTAGATGACGAGCTCTTAGCCTTTCTGATTGATGCAAGGTTCTCAGCTAACTGTGTCTATTGTAGCTTGGCAAGATCATATGTGTGATTCTTCTTCACAATTTTCCATGCCTGATCAACTGTTGTACAGGGAACACTGTCCAATCTGTTGGACTGATAGAACTTGTGTGCAATTACCCTTACTCCAAAATCAAGTTCTAAATCAGTAATCATAGAGATAGTCATACCTCTGTTATTCCATACTGCTCCAGTGTTCAATGTAATTTCCCCTTTGCTATTATCCCTCATGGTTTGCTTCCCATTCACTATAGGATATCCAGTCACTTGATGAATCATACTCTTGGTGATCTTGACTGGTCCATTGTCTAGCCACATGCTCATTTCATGAACTCTACTAAGGATAACTTTGATCCATTCATCTTTAAAACCTTGGGGAAAATCTAGGGCACGAGTTAACCCTTTTTTGGCTAAGTGTTTGAATTCTTCCTTCAGATCTCCATTAACACACAGTTTACTATAGGATTTCCTTAATTCATTATCTCCTACTTCTCCAATTTTAACCATATAACAAGATCAAACATCATGAATCATGAGAACCTTGGGAGGAATGGATGAGAGGGCTCCCATTAAAGCGCTTTGAATTACACTTTTTAGAATGACTCAAAAGTTGAGAGGTTCACATTCATCACTCCTAACCAACTAAATTTGTTCTTGTTCTGCCTCCATACACTTGGATTGTGTGGAATAAATTGTAGCCATAATTCTAAAATTTAGGGTTTGAGAGATGGAAAACAGAATACCTCAGCAGGTGATGCTTCACACTATTCTCTGTTCACTATTCACTTCAAGATTTCTGTCGGAACACTGATGAAATCTTCATTCCTAGCTCTGTTAGGATCAATTCTTCAAATTGCTTCACTTCACTCCGTAAATAGTAAAAATCACAAGGTAAAGAAGAAATTTTGATTGTTCATCCCTTATATGCTTTGAAGGGTAAAAGTAGGTGAGCATTAAATGTTTTTCCTATTTGAGTTAGTACAAGCCAGTTGTTCTCAGCTTTAACACAACTTGCATACCACTCAACTTATTACACTTGGCCTTCACAAAATTTCACTCGGCCAACAAAACTCAGCACTTCACTTAAAGAGCTTGGCTTTAGTGTCCATGAATAGTACTCGACAGCTATAGTGCAATTGACTTATCTTGGCATTTGCATTCAAAAGTATGTCCTAGTGCATCTTAACCTATGCAAATATGGACTTTTTGTACATTTTATGTTAGGAACTGATGTAAGATAAGAATTTTAAATATAGTTCCTTACATACCTCTTTCTCTTAGTTGGAGATGATGTGATCACCTGATCCATTGGATTGGGTGACCTCAACTTTATTAGCTTCACTGCTGCATGGTTCAGACTTCTTAACCCATGTCTTGTTCATCTGTTCCCTAATTTGCTCAAATGTTGGAGCTGGTACTCTAGTCTTGTAATCTTTCCTTCTATGTCCAATTTTTAGACAACTGTGACAAACTAGGCTTCCATTCATCCAAATTTTGGACTTACCTCTAAAATGTGTCCTTATGCAGTTTTCTGGAACATGTCCATACTCACCACAGTAATGACAACTATGCCATATATTATAATCCCAATTGTAATGATTGTCTATTCTTGGTGATTTCTCTTGTACCTTTGATGTCCATTGTTGTTTACCATTAAATCTGCATTCTTGTGCTCTATGACCGAATTTGTGACAATTGTAGCAATTACCATTGAGTCTAGGTGTTTTGCTTGTCTTTGCCTTACATTCATGTGCTTGATTTCCAAACTTATTATAGTTAAAGTAATAACCATTAAATTTAGTGTTAGGATTGGAATTACCATTCTTGCTTCAGCAAATGTTTTCTATATGACCTGGTTTTCCATAGTGGTGACAAACAGGTTTCTTGTTTCTAGGCTTTGCATTCTTTCTTTCACTTGTCTTGGATGATTCCCCATCTTCAGTGGTTGTATGTTGTTCAGAGTGACCTAATCCAGAAGAATCTTTAGGTATTCTTGATGCTTCCACCAATTGTTCAAATTAGCTCATAGTTGTACTTGGATCATTCACTCTATTATTGATTTCTTTCTTAGATCTCAATTCATCTTTCAATTGACTGTTCTCAGATCTAAGATTAACAATCTCCAAGTCTTTCCTGCTGATCTCCTGATTTACAAGTACTAGTTGATTTGCCATGTCCACTTGATTGATTATCATTGTTTGCACATCATGTGTTCTTTCATCAAGTCTGCTAGTCAGTTCTCTTGTCTTCTTTTTCCATAGCCTTTTCATCTTCGGCTTTCTTTTTCTGTTCAACAACTTCACACATTCTTATTGATTGGGCTTCTTGTTCTTTCTTCAAATTTTTGACATCTTCACATAGTGTATTGTTCTTTTCCAGTAGATCTGTTATTGCTGCATCACTCTTAGTAGAATCTCCATTCTAAAATAGATTTGTGGTTTCCTCTTCCTGATAATGAGTGTCATTCATCTGTTTGGCCAAATCTTTCCTTGCAGCCAAGGACTTATTTAATTCTTGTCTTGCAGACTCAAGATGTTGGAGTGCTAGCTGAACATCAATCTTTTGATTCTCAATGACTTTACCCATCTTGTAGATCTCCATTTCAAGATCTAAATTCTCAAGTTGATTACAACCTTTTAGAGAACTCTAACTCTGATACCAATTGTTGTGTTGTTACTCAAAAATACAAGAAGGTTTTTGAGTACCTTGTTAAAAATTTTGCATTTTGGCCCCTTATGAGAACTTTTGAGCCTTTTTGCCCAAATGAAATTCTGAATTTTTTCTTGCATATCATGTGTTCATCACTTTTTTTTAGACATAAGAAGACATCCCAGATCGTCAAATTCAAGTTTTGTGTCATTTAGTGATGTCTTGTTTTGAGCACTTGTCATTTTTTGCATATGTTGATTATAGTGTCAAATTGTTGTAACTTGCCTACTTTGCATCTGAATAACTTGTGCCTTGTTGAGTTTCATAGTTTTCCACTTTGGGAATGTTTAACATGTATATCATAGAGCTTATGTTTTAAATTCTAAGTCATTTTGAATACATTTGATAAGTTTTCAGTCTCCCCAAAGTTGGTCCTGCAAAAGTATCTTGTTTCTCTGTCATGTCTAGATATATGAATAGCCTACTTTGAGCTTTTTCAAGTTGTACCTTGTTGAATACATTGCATAATTGAATGCTCCCCCATGTTGGAAACATGAAAGTTTACCCATTTGAAGAGTTTCAGACTCATACCAATCCATCTGTTCACTTTCCCAACTTGATTCCAAATCCAATTTATGCATATTTGTTGAGTTTAAAATCAGGAAAATTGTAAGATGCTAACTTTGCAAATTGATGCTGATATATTAGTTCACCTTCAGTGCAATCTAATTGAAGATTCATGTTCCATGTGTAAAGGTGAATCAAGTTCTAGAGGTTCAAATTGTGGGGGCTCTTTTTGATTAGTTTATGAATCAAAATTTGAAGACAGTTTGTGTAGTTTGGCAGTGAAAAGCAGAGGTTTTTAAAAAATTTTAAGTTATAAAAGGGAAAAATGAAACCATGAAAAGGGGAGCCCAGACCTCTAAAGGGTATTTATGATGTCCATTAGCAAGAAAATTTAGCCATTAATGAGCAACATTTGGAGGCAACTTTTAAAAATCTAAAAATGCAAGTGCATAGCTAGCCACATTTTTGATCATATCTCAAAAACTACGATCTGAGTTGGGCTGAATTTTGGATATGTTTGAAATGAACATGCCAAAAATCTACAATAAAAATTTTAGACAAATCCAAGTTTAAATGCAAAATTTATGGTTCTCTGAGTATTGGCAGCAATAGCAAAGTTTCAAAAATGCATAGAGATATATCCCACATGCATGGGGTTGTGAAAGTTTTTAACATTTATATGCTCCAACACTTAGTATATGATTTGAAGAAAGAACCAAGAGGCCATTTGGTGGGTCTCTTGGTTGAAATTTTAAAATTATAGTGGGCCCCATTATTTTGGAGTAAAAATGCATAAGGCTAGTCTCCATGTCTCCAAGTCTCCAAGTCTCCAAAGCCAAGAAAATCATCTAGAGACTTAGAGACTAAAGGTAGTCTCCAAGTCTAACCATAGTTGGTGAAATCATTTAGAGACTTAGAGACTACACTATAAAAGTTGACCATGGTTAAAGTGCAGTCAAGGTGCAGTCAAGTTAAGCTCATTCAAAGACTTATAGACTAAAGGTAGTCTCCAAGTCTCCAGATCGAACCATGGTTAAGAAAAAGTTTATGAGACTTAGAGACTACAATGTGAAAAGTAACCATAGTTGAGACATGGTTAATGGTTGAGTTAAATTAGTCTCCATGTCTCCAAGTCTCCAAATCAAACCCATGGTTGAGAAAATCATCTAGAGACTTAGAGACTGAAGATTGTCTCCAAGTCTCTAGATCTAACTGAGGTTAAAGAAATCTTTCAGAGACTTAGAGACAATAAGAAAAAGGTTGATCATGGTTAAAGTGTAGTTAAGGTGCGGTTAAGTAAAGATCTAGAGACTTAGAGACTAAAGCTAGTCTCCAAGTCTCCCAACAAACTCATGGTTAGCAAAAGGATCTAGAGACTTAGAGACTAAGTCTCCAAGTCTCCAGATAGACTCAAGGTTAAAGGAATTATTCAAAGACTTAGAGACAAAGAGAAAAAGATGACTGGGGTTAAAAGGTGAGTTAAAAGACTAGTTTAGAGTAGCAAATCAGCATGTGACAAGTGTCAAAATCTGGTGAAATCTGGGCATAATATGCAGAAAATTGAGGAAAATGAGAAATTTCAATACACAAAGTTAAAGTGCACAGAATTAAAAGAATTTGCTATAGTTTAAAGTGAAAATCAAAGAAGAATATTAAAGGAAAATTGAAGGCTAAAGTGCATAGAAACTATATTAAATGGAAAAATTAAAGTTATATGCATAGTTAAACATAGGAAAAGGTATAGTTTCTGGCAAATGTATTTTATTTTCAGATTTGAAAATGCATTCCGGGAAGAATTTTCAACACAGAGGAGTCAAATTTTTTGCAGAATATTGACAAATTTGGACAGGATGAAGATTAGATTATGGAGATCAGATTTGCACAAAAATAAGAGACAAAATGCACATATATTTTGTTTGCAAAATCAAATTCATATTTGCTTTCCCAGGGATTTTTTGAAGAAGAATGAAATCAGATTTTCTCAGATTAATATCAGATTTGGAAAGCTTCTCAGTGGTAGAATAAAAGAGTTATAATAAGGATAAAATCAGATTTTAAAAAGACAAGTGGAGTTAAAAATTGATTAAATCAATCAGATATTTTGAAGACTTGGAATGCAAGTAAAATCAGATTTTTCAAGTCACCAAGAAGGATCAAATTTTTGGAAAAGAAGGAATGAGTGCAAATCAGATTTGAGAGAAGGAAAGGTGTTTTCCAGACATAGTTTTTAGGGTTTCTTCTCTTCTATATATCTTCTTCTTTTCTCAGTTGTAAGGGTTCCTTTCCTCTGCTTTGTTCTGGTTTTTTCCTGCAGATGCCCAGAGCAGGTCCCTATTGGTCTGATGAATTTTTATTGTAAGTTATACTTCTATGTCTTTGATATTCTAAAGGCTTATTGTCTGGATGTGTTGAAATAGAATCTATTAATAGAATACAGTGTAGTTTTCCCTCTTTCATATTATCTTGTCTCTTTGCATTTTGTTTGTGCTCTAGTGTGTTTTAATTGCAAGGCATTTGGAATACACCTGCTACAAGGTAGTTTGTCTAATTATTTATGAGTTCCTTTCAAGGAGAGGACTAAGTTTCATAGATGATTTCAGAGAGCAAAGTATTATGACAAGAATTTGATGCAGATGTATGTATATGATAGGATAGTTTGTAAGGCACTCTATCTCATCTGCATGTAGTTTTTAAGGCACTCTACAGTATCTCTATTAGTTTATCTTTGTTGATTCATGTTTTCATTGACTCTTTGCCCAAGGGATAGGCACTGGTCTGGAGTATAGTTTTTAAATTGTTCTTCATCCAATATCAAAATCATTTCAATTAAATATACTTCTGTTACTTAGAACAAATGAGCTAAACTCATTAAGGACTTATATCAGTAGGATATTGTCCATCTTAGTGATTCCTTAGAGAGAGAATCAACTAGGTTATCCCTCCTTAAAAGAAAGAAGGATGAACATCCTTGTATCACTGGTTTATGCTATATTTATAGCCATGGTTTGTCTTCTTAAGTTTTACATTTGGTTATGCTTGGTCATATGCAGAATGTTTCATAAGTTGGCTCAATAACTCCTAATAGCAAATCAATGTCCACATTAATATATACTGTGTAATCAGTCATCATAAAGAGGTAAAACCCACCTGAGTATTTGTGGAGCTCAAAAATGAAGAAGGATCTTATCAAATCCTTAGAAATTAGGCTTTCCTTGTATATGAATCCGTATTAGAAGGCATAGTGTTCAAGTAGTCATTTCAAGCACTATGACTCATACAAGAAAAATCCCTAACATGTTGGAAATACAATAATGGAAAAGCAAGATACTGAGAGGGGGGTGATGAATCAGATCTTTAAAATTAAACACTTAAAACAAGTTTATCCACATTCATATATAAATGAATCTAATGTAATCTCAGATAGCATCTACACCATGAAACAATTAACACATAACACAACAATTTGGTAACCCAGAAACCCAAATAGGTAAAACTGGGGTGGGGATGACACCCACAAAATTCTCCACTACTACAGTAATAAAGTGTACCTATTAAGGTTACAATATTTGATTACAAAATGTAATCTACCCTGTTAAAGGTATGCTCTGTTAAAAGATTCAGATCATTACAATCTACCTTGTTAAAGGATTCAAACTTACAATCAAGTAAGCACTCTATTAAGAGATAAAGAAAGGCCTGCTAAAACCACTCTGTTAAGATATTTTCACCTAATACAATGATTAGAAAGTCTCAAGTACTGATCCTTCGATATGCACTCTGATGCTAATGATGGATCTCCTCTTTTCAGTATCTCTTCTGATCTTATAATCTGATAAATCTTTACTTCTATTGTTCACTGTGTTATGCTCTGCTTGATCTCTGCTTCTTAACAAAATTACCCTCTGTGCATTTCACTTCAAAAATGTAGTTACTACACACCATACATACATAATAGGGTTTTGAAGCAATCTAATATATCTATACAGATCTAACAGTGAGATCTAGATCAACGATCAAGATCTAATATCCATGCCTTGATGTTAAAAAAATTAATGCTTACAATGAGTCATGCATAGTATAAAACAATTAAATGCATAACTAAATCCATACAAAAATATTAAATGCACACAATGTCAGCTCAAAAAGCTTATACAAGTTGGCCGGATCACTTATCCTTGATGTTTGTATCATTCTTGACAAGTATACAAAAACTGTCCTGCTCGACACTTACACTGCCTATTGCTTGACCTTTAACATCTCTGACTCTACTCAGCTTGGCAATGTCACTCGGCTCGGCAATGTGACTAGGCATACTAAAAACTGCTTGACAATGTTGCTCGGCCTTTCATAGTTTTAGCTTGGCTAGAGTGATAGCCAACTAAAACTACCTAATGAAATGACTAAGTGTTGGTCACTAATCATCAACATAACTTAGAGATTAACACTAGGATCCTTACTATCCACTAGGCACCTAGCAAGAGATATATTTAATAAAAACAACTTCCATCAGTAGTATAGATAATCCATCATCGTACATACTCTTCCCTAGGTTTGCTTGATTGTGTTAGATTAACTCATTTTCTATGAAAATTAATATGGCATGCAAAAGGGATGTAACTAACGCAAGGTGGGTAGGAAATGGAGCCTCAAGCACTCCCAAGCACCAAACCAACCTTGCAAAATACAATGCAGAAGCAACAACACACAGAGTGGGAGAAGAAACAACAAATATCCTTTTCATTAATTGAACAACTCTACATGTCGGGTTGTAAGGCCTTCCTGGTTTTGGCCATATACATTTAATGAATTACATAATGATCTTCCTACATGTGAGGTCACAGACCTTCCTTCCAAATGTTACAACACTTAGCTTCTATCACAATCTGATGTCAACTCTTTTTCTCCTACTCCCCCTAAACTAAGAACAAAGAAACAAATATAAACAAGAGTCCACCAAAGAGTTTGGCACTCAAATCCCCAAGAGAGGCCTGTTAGCACTTTTTCTTGCAACACTTACCTAATGATGACAGTATACCTTATATACTTGAATGCAACCTCTTTTAGGCAAGAGAAAGACTAATTGCTAAGGATTGGATAATATCCTTCTTTGTTTTTGAGCTCCATAGACTCAGGCGGGTATTACCTTTTAAAGATTACTGATATTTCAGCCTATGTATTTGGTGGATTAATTCATTCACTGATTATGTACCTAAAACCTCACTTTAACAACTTATAGAATACTTTAGAGATTGAAATGATTAATTTGAAATAGAGTATTATAAGCCATGCTATGGTTTTGATAACATGAACCAATGGGACAAGGAATTTCATCCTTCTTCCTTTTGATTTCAAGAGGGATAACCTAGTTGATTCACTCTTCAAAGAATCACTAAAATGGGCACTGTCCTACTAACATGAGTCCTTACTGAGTTTAGTTTGTTTGTTTTAGTAACAAAAGTATTTTGATTGAAATAATTTTGAATAGTTTTGAAAACTTGGATGATGATAGATTATCAGACTAAGACCTAGATCAGTGCCTATCCTTTGGGTTACAGAGTCAATAAGCCCAAGTCTCATATAAACAAAACATTGTAAGCTACCTTACAACCTACATGCAATTCAGATAAATTGCCTTACAAATTATCTAGTTACCTCTAAAATACTGTATCAAATCTTTAAATATTGATATGCTTCCTAAAACCACTCACAAAATTTAGTTCTTTGCATGAAAGAAACTTGTAAATAATTAAATAGTTACCTTGTAACCAAAATGCTTCATACTGCCTTACAACCTTAAGCATAAAAAATAATACACCTAAAATAAAGAGACAACAATAGAGAAGAGTAAAATTGCACCGTATTTTATTGATATGATCCTTCTCTCATACATGAAAAAGCTTTGAAGCTTGAAAACACAGACACAAATTTAGAAAGTCTGATTTTACAATATATTTCATCTCTATATTGCTGAACGGAAAGCTAACTCAGCATCACAATCTGGTGACAACTCGACTATGTTTCATTTCAAACTGCATAAGGTTAGTCGCGAAGTCTCAGTCATTTTCACTTAACCACCATTATTTTTGGAGACTATGTGACTGACCGTGTACAACTTACTTAACTACAGGCCAATCACATATTGCCAACCTATCTTCTCATTTAGAGACTACTCGACTAAAGGACTCCTCCAAGTCTCTAAAAGCAAAAGGAATATTCAAAATATTTTAGAGACATCCCAACATAAGGTAATCATGAAGTCTCCAGGAACAAAGGAATATTCCATCTGGATCACGCGACTAGGCGACTAAGTATTTTAACACATGACTTAAGTGAACTCAAAAAGGTAACGCCAAAATAGAAGTAAGATAAACATTTAAGGGTTTTTCTCAGTTCTTATTAATAAATAAGACCTAAGGTTTCGAGGCTTTACAATTTTTACATTGGTTCTGACCTGAAAAATAGAAGATTTGATCAGAGAGAAGACAAATAAAAGTGAGAGACTTCTACTTTTAGGCACCATGCAAGCATGAGGACCACAAATAACTGGCAAAGAGACTAGAACTGGGAATACAACCAACAGTGGCTCTAATGAGGATTGGCTAAACAGAGTTTATGGCAAAGAACCACAGAATCTCTGGTTGTAGACCACACCAAAAAATGGAGCAGAACACAAAAAATAGAAAGGAAAATATTCACAGAATTTACAAATAGGGAAAGGAAAGATTTACATATAATACATATTTACTTGTGCACTGCTTTGAATTTTACTCAAAGAGAGGCTTCAAAAATTGCCCATGCACAGGCAACTCAAAATTTTCTCCCTCCATATTTTTCAATAGATATGAGTCTTTGCCAAAATTGTCTGAAATAATATAAGGTCCTAGCCACAAAGACTTAATTTTTTGTGCTTACATTTGTCCTTGCCCTTGCATTCCATTAGAGAACTAAGTCACCAGCCTAAAAATTTCTATCAGTAGCCCTTTTGTCAAACAGATACTTCATTTTTTTTTGTAATTTTATGTTCTCTCTCTGACTATTTCTCCTTATTTCATCTAATTCTATGATGAAGGGGTGCTCCCCTTAATACCACAAACACACGACAGAACAAAGAGAAACAACAAAAAATTGCAAGAATAGAAAATTGGCTTCGTATTGGCTCCACAAATGTGGAATTACAAACTTTAGAATTACAATATCAAAAGCCATATGGGCATCCCTTACAATAATCTGTAGGACAAA
>MU224450.1:624633-636608 GCA_018584345.1 Thuja plicata
GCACTCCATTTCCTTGATAACAACATGCCATAATGAGGTGGTATGTCAACCACAAGAACATTCATAGTCATCACTACATTAGGGCAAACTGCTAGTCTATAAGGCATAGCCTCAATAGTACCAATTACAGGGACCTCTCTAGAATCCATAGCTTTGCATCTGCCATAAGGTGTATCAACATGTAGCCCCATTGCCTTCATGATTTCAACTGGCATAACTGTATTAGAGGCTCTTGAATCAATCATACAATTCTTGAGCATTTTATAATTAATTATTAATGAGAGAAAAAATGGGTCAACAACTTTTGGAGAAGAAGTTGCATTTAAAAATATTTGAGGAATTTCAGATGTCAACACCTCTACTTCATTTCCCTTGGTATTTGGCTTCTTAGAAACCTCCACTGGGCTCTGAACCTTTATTGTGGGTACACTATTTAATAATGACATTACTTTTTCTTTATGTTCTTTGATCCTCATCATTTCTAGAAATGGAACCTTAACTGTCATCTGGGACAGGCATTGACCCATATCTACTGGAGTATATCTAATATCTGAACACTTTGATTTGTCAATAATAACATCATTTTCCTCATTGTGTTCCTTTTGAACTGACTCTTTGAACCTTTTATTTTCTATCTTTTGAACAGAAACAACTTTTTCTTGTCCTTTCACATCTTTCTCTTGTAGAACATCTGGCTCTATGGATTTTGTAATAATCTTGAACTTATGTTTATTTACATTTTCACTAGGTCCTTCTTTCTTTTGAACATACTTAGCATCTGCCTTATTTTCCTTTATAAAGACACCTGAAGGTTGGCTACCAACACCACCTACCACCCTGTTCCTCAAGTGATAATTGCTTCTAGCTTTATTTACTAACTCTGTAGTGATTCTAGCCTTCTCTTCATCTAAATATTTTCTTATGAATGGAACATCCTGACCATCTTGAGCATAACATCTTATACTATCATTAGTTTCATCAGTTCAACTATCAGATAAGATCTATTGGTGATGATTCTCAATCCTCCTTTGTGAGACATAAGAATCATGATTTTCCTCTTCACTGTTTGAATCAACATCATGGCATGAAAAAGTATTTGTCATACTATGATCACAGTGTTCCTCCTCATCCTTTTCATGTTCCTCACCTGACCTTAAATCTAAGGAGACAACACAAAATTCAGGGTTATGAGGGGCGTCACAAGCCTCACACCAAGTATCCTCATTGCAAAAATTGACAGAATTTCTATGTAGGGGGTCTGGAGTCTTATTGTTTGTTTTTCCCTTTTTAGGTGCAGTAACAGGCTTCCCATCTTTGAACTGAGTTCCATACAGATGATTTTGCATTCTGTTATGAGGATTGTAAGTAGTATTATAAGGTCTATTATTCTAAGGAGCTCTATATTCTTTATATTATGGTTCTTTCAGATTGCTCTTACTAAACCTTGCATCATCCCTTCTATTTAACTTACCAGATACTCTTCTATTCATTTCAATATTGACTGCTATCTTATAAGCATTAGTAATAGTTCTAGGGTTTTTATCTCTCAGATCATATCCCATCTTGGAATCAAAAGCATTAAAATAAGTTGCTAGACATACCTCTTCATCTAGCTTTATCTTTTGAAATAGTTTATGCATAGCTCTTTGAAACCTTGTGTTAAACTTTGTAACCTCCTCATTGTAATTTTTCTTGATATTATTGAACTCATTCAATAAAAAACCTTTATTTGTTTTGTCTCCATACTGATCTTTAAACAATTCAACCAACTCATCCATAGAAATAACATATCCATTATCAAGGCTTCTAAACCATTCTCTTGCATCCTCAACTAAGGACTGAACAAATAATTTCATTAATACATCCTCATGGGTGATATTCAAGTCATCAACAAAATCAATGAATTTCCTTAGATGTGTTTCACAAGAAATAACATTATTACCTGCAAACTTTGGGAGCTTCTCTC
This sequence comes from Thuja plicata, assembly GCA_018584345.1. Taxonomy (NCBI): domain Eukaryota; kingdom Viridiplantae; phylum Streptophyta; class Pinopsida; order Cupressales; family Cupressaceae; genus Thuja; species Thuja plicata. The sequence goes on from MU224450.1 coordinate 626,600, forward strand.
CTATATCACCCACATATTTAGGAAAAGAATTAGGGTATCCTGGGATACCAACAAAATCAAATTGCTTATACCTCTCAGTATGTAGTGGTTTCCTTTGAAAACCATCATCTTCCTTAGAAGTAGTAACTTTTGCTTTAAAAGCTATAATATTCTCTGGTCCAGTATGAGAATATTTTGAAGACTGCAAAAAATCTATCTTTTTCTTCATTTCAATTGTTGCAGCTTCCATTTGTGCCTTTTCCAACATTTTTTCCATGTTTTCTTTTTCAATTCTCAATTTTTCTAAGTCAATTTCTAATTTGGACATTTGTTCTATCAAAGGCTTCTGAAATTTAGGTCCTTGATCTCTATGTTCACCCATCTTTTGTTTACCCTTATTTATTTGTAAAGCAGAAACTTTATGAGTGAATGGTATTTCCTAGTCCTTCTGAGACCTCTCTGTATTTTTCACAGTTTGATATTTTGAAGGTCTTTTTTTATTTCCATCAAGATCCTTATGATCATTCTTTTTCTTTCTCATTTCTCTCTCGTTTTTCATTTACTGAACTAGGGCTAGCTGTTTCAAAATGAACTTCTCTTCATTTGCTAGCATATTAGAAGGAGCATCTTCTGGATCTGAACTAGGTGTAGTAATCTCTTCTCTCTCATTTGAAGTAGAAGTGACTATGGGTGTTTCTAATACTCTTTCAGTAGCCTCCAAATATTCTAAAGTATTTCCATCATGAGAATGTTGATTGGTATTCATATCTCTCCTGATATTAATATCTTTACCTTTTAAAGGGGTTTCATCCATATTAAATTGATTTCTCTTTTTCCTCCAAGACACTCCTATCCTTGAGGATGATGGGAGTCCCTCATGTAATACCCTTTCAGGATCAGTTCTCACCCTTAACCTAGTATTCATTCTGAAAGACATTTATTACTTTTGCACTAATCTCAGAGATTTTCCTTTTAGAGTCGCCACCCAATAACTTGGGATGAATACTTATCAAAGGGTACCTTATCAATAACCACTGGTATGATTTGTAAACAAGTTAAACTTTTAAATGCCAGAGTTTTCTGATTACTTAGGCAAGAGACATTCTACAAATTCTTAACAAGACTTTAAAATCTCTATTCCCCAGCGGAGTCACCAATTTGTTAGCACTTTTTCTTGCAACACTTACCTAATGATGATAGTATACCTCATATACTTGAATGCAACCTCTTTTAGGCAAGAGAAAGGCTAATTTCTAAGGATTGGATAATATCCTTCTTCTTTTTTGAGCTCCACAGACTCAGGCAGGTATTACCTTTTAAAGATTACTGATATTTCAGCCTATGTATTTGGTGGATTAATTCATTCACTGATTATGTACCTAAAACCTCACTGTAACAACTTATAGAATACTTTAGAGATTGCAATGATTAATTTGAAACAGAGTATGTTAAGTCAGGCTATGGTTTTGATAACATGAATCAATGAGACAAGGGCTTTCATCCTTCTTCCTTTTGATTTTAGGAGGGATAACCTAGTTGATTCACTCTTCAAGGAATAACTAAAATGGATATTGTCCTATTGACATGAGTCCTTACTGATTTCAGTTTGTTTGTTTTAGTAACAGAAATATTTTGATTGAAATAATTTTGAATAGTTTTGAAAACTTGGATGATGATAGATTATCAGACTAAGACCTAGATCAGTGCCTATCCTTTGGGTTATAGAGTCAATAAGCCCAAGTCTCATATAAATGAAACAGTGTAAGCTACCTTACAACCTACATGCAATTTAGATAAACTACCTTACAAATTATCTAGTTACCTCTAAAATGTTGTATCAAATCTTTAAATACTGATATGCTTCCTACAACCACTCGCAAAATTTAGTTCTTTGCATGAAAGAAACTTGTAAATAATTAAATAGTTACCTTGTAACCAAAATGCTTCAGACTGCCTTACAACCTTAAGCATATAAAAACATACATAGAAAATAAAGAGACAACAATAGAAAAGAGTAAAATTGCACCATATTTTATTAATGTGATCCTTCTCTCATACATGAAAAAGCTTTGAAACTTGAAAACACAGACACAAATTTAGAAAGTCTACAATATATTTCATCTTTGTATTGTTGAATGAAAACCTGACTCAGCATCACAATTTGGCGACAACCCGACTGTGTTTCATTTCAAATTGCATATGGTTAGTCGTGAAGTCTCCGTCATTTTCACTTAACCGCCATTCTTTCTGGAGACGATGTGACTGACCGTGTACTGCTTACTTAACTATGGGCCAATCACATATTGCCAACCTGTCTTCTCATTTAAAGACTATGCAACTGAAGGGCTCTGCCAAGTCTCTAAAAGCAAAAGGAATATTTGAAATCTTTTAGAGACATCTTGACATAAGGTAATTGCGAAGTCTCCAGGAACAAAGGAATATGCCATCCAGATCACGCGACTAGGAAACTAAGTATTTTAACACATGACTTAAGTGAACTCAAAAAGGTAACACCAAAACAGAAGTAAGATAAACATTTAAGGGTTTTTCTCAGTTTTGCCTAATAAATAAGACCTAGGGTTTTGAGGCTTTGCAATTTTTACATGGGTTCTGACCTGAAAATCAGAAGATTTGATCAAAGAGAAGACAAATAAAACTGAGAGACTTCTTCTTTTAGGCACCATGCAAGCATGAGGACCACAAATAACTGGCAAAGAGACTAGAACTGGGAATACAACCAACAAGGCCTAGATTTAGGTCCACACAGATCCAAATGAGAAACCCCACATTAATTACACCAAGGAAATTAAATGTAGAAGTAGGCCATATCAGGATAAACAACTCAGGAAGAGATCACTGAGAAATAGCAACCACTTGATAAAAGCATACCCGAGCACCAAGAACCAACTCAGTAAAAGCATACCCAAGCAATAGAAACTGACACACACTAAGACCCATCAGTAAAGAAAGACAAAAATAATACTTGACCAATAGGGTAACTGAGCACTTCACCGAGCATCCTCCAAACAAGATAAAGAACAAAAGCAAACATATTTTTGGTTTAGAAGGATTGCCAAGGACCCAAGATGCTCCTACATCAGACACCTAGGGTACAATAAATGATTCCCTGAATCATATATTCGGTCCAACCTGAAATGAGTCTAACTTCGATTGAGAAATCCAAGATGATTCCGCAATCGTTATGTTCTTCTATTTTACTAGGTACTCCATGTATTCCTTTCCTCTAGTGCTTCTTCCAACTCTCTATTTCAAAATCTGTTCAACTTCCTCTATTTGTTTCTAAGGGTAATCGCTCCATATTGTCACTACTTCATTAGGTTCATGATACTCATACAAATCCAAAATATTGAATATAGGATATATCCATGTCATTACGTAATTCCACTTCATAATCATTTCCACTGTCAAATCTTCTCAGAATTTTTCAAGGACTAAATTTCTTCATCTTTAGTTTTCCATATGTTCCAATAGGAAATCTTCCTTTCTTCAAATGAACCATAACTGCATCACCAAATTTGAAATTTTTATGTCTTCTTGATCTATCTGCACTATATTTGTATTTTTGATTACTTTTCTCTAGCTTCTATTTTATATCCTCATGCAGTGTCTTCATAAACTTAGCAAATTCTTCTGCTTCAACACTTCTTTTCTCTTCTCCAACAATATCTCTCAAGTTTGATATACCTCTCAGTTGTGTGCTTTGAACAATCTCAAAAGGTGTATTTCCAGTACTTCTATTTATTGAGTTGTATGCAAACTCTTCTTGTGCCAACATCAAATCCCAATTTCTTGGTGTGTCTCTAGCTAAACATCTTAATAAATTACCCAAACTTCAGTTTACAACCCCTATTTATCCATCAGTCTGTGGGTGAAATGTAGAACTATATTTCAAATCAGTGTCCAAGATCTTCCAAAGTGTTTTCTAGATATAGATAACAAACTCATTGTCTTGGTCAGAGATGATATTCCTAGGTAATCCATGCAATCTGACAATCTCCTTAAAAAAATATTTTCTATATGTACTGCATCTGATATTTTTCTACATGGTATAAAATGTATCATCTTATAAAATCTACCACAACAAATATGGAATCATTACCTCTTGTTGTCCTCAGTAAGCCAAGACTAAAATCCATGCTGATATCACTCCAAGGTTCTCAGGAATAGTAATCAGTGTATACAAACCAGTATTCTGACTCACTCCTTTTGCAACTTGACAAACTCTGCAACTTTTCACAAATTTATGAACATCCTTATACAACTGAGTCCAAAAATACCTTTCCTTAAGCATACTCATTGTTTTATCAATACCGAAATGTGTAGCCAAGTCACTGCTATGTTTTTCCTTTATAAAATTAGTTCTCATTGATACTCTCAGTATACACAAATGAATATCTTTGAACAACATATCTTCCTAAATGAAATAGTCTTCACACTTACTTGATTGATTTGAATTAGGTGCTCTACACACTTTCCACTGCTCAGAAAAATCAAGATCACTTTCATACAAATTCTTCATATCATCAAAACCAAGCACTTCAATTCTCATTTTAATCAACAAATATCTTCTTCTACTCAATGCATCAGAAAATTGGTTAGAAACTCCACTCTTATGCTTAATCACAAATGTTAAACTCTACAAATACTCTAGCCATTTCATATGTCTGACTCAACTTATTTTGACTACCCAGATATTGTAAAGCCTTATGATCAGTATATAACACAAATTCATTTGGCATCAAGTAATCTCTCCATTTCTTCATAGCTTGAACAATAGCATAGAATTCTTGATCATAGATAGGATATTTCCTTTTAGCATCATTCAAATTTTTACTAAAGAAAGAAACAAGTTTACCTTATTGAGTCAACACAGCTCCAATTGCACTTCCACTTGCATCACATTCCACTTGAAATAACTTATTGAAATCAGGTAAGGCTAACACAGATAATTCAACAACCTTTAGTTTCAAAGTCTCAAAACTCTTATCAGCTCCATGTGTCCATTTGAGTTCTCTTTTGTCTCCTCTCATTGTCTCAGTCATAGAATTACAAATAGAACCAAAATTTCTTATAAACTTTTTGTAAAAACTTGCCAATCCATGAAATGATCTCACCTCACTGACATTCTCTAGTGTAGGCCAACTAAGTATAGATTCAACCTTCTTAGGATCCATCTTCAAACCATCATCTGAAATTATAAAACCCAAATACACAAGTTCTTCTTTCATGAAGGAACACTTCTTCAGATTTATCAGCAACTTTTCCTCTTTCAATCTCTGCAATACTTGCCATATATGCATCAAATTCTCTTATCTAGTCTTACCGAATATCAAAATATCATCCAAGTATACAATCACACATTTATTCAAGAATTTATTCAAAACTTCATTCATTAACCTCATAAAAGTACTCAGTGCATTAGTTAAACCAAAAGGCATAACCAACCACTCATACAAACCTTACTTTTCCTTGAAAGCAGTCTTCCATTCATCACCTTCTCTGATCTTATGATATCCACTCTTTAGATCAATTTTGGTAAAATATCTTGCTCCACTAAAACAATCCATTATATCATCCATTCTTGGTATAGGAAACCTATAGTTCACTATGATCTTATTGATTTATCTTGAATCAGTGCACATTCGTCATTCTCCATTCTTCCTAGGTACTAGTATAGATGGTACTGCACATGGACTCAAACTCTCTTGGATCAAACCTTTATTCAACAATTCATGAACTTGACATTTAATCTCTTCATTCTCGGTCGGTGTTAACTAATGTGGTTCTTTATTCAGTAAACTAGCTCCAAGAATTAGATCCATACAATTACTGATATCTCTCTTTAGTGGAAAACCATTAGGTACATTATCTAAAATGATCTCCTTGTACTTAGTGAGTAAATTATCAACTTTTTCAAGAATTCCATCTTCTATATTCTTACTCGGTTTGTTAGGAATCAAAGCATAACAAATATCATTTCTTTTTAAATCCTTAACAAACTATCTACCTTCCATCAAACAAACTTTCAAAGATGTACATATCTCACCAACAGATTGTTCAACCAAAGGTTACAAGATTTTTTTCTTACCATCAACCCAAATAGAATATCTATTCAATCTTCCATTATGTATAGCATGTCTATCATATTGCTAAGGTCTACCTAGAAAAATATGGCAACAATCCATTGGCATAATGTCAAACATCACCTTATCATAATACTTTCCAATTTTCAAATTCATAAAACATTGTTCACTCACCATTAACATATGCTCATACTTGGTCCATGAGATCTAATAGGGCTTTTGATGCTTCATCTTCTCCAACTACAACTTTGTGATCATTTCCTTAGATGCTAGTTACTTTGAGCTTCCACTATCGACAATCAGTTTCCAAAATTTGTCTACAACTCTACATCTAGTCTTGAGAAAACTTTTCCTAATAGGATCTTGCTTATCTTTCTCACTCCATAGTACCCTTTTGATCACTAGATTTCCTTCCTTCTTAGGTTCATTCAGTGACTCCTCTTGTATCAAAGTATTTGAGTTGTTACCAAATTTCTTTCTTGCATGAGTACACTCAAAAGATCGATGTCCTTCTTCACCCCAGTTGTAACAAGTTCCCTCGAACCCTCTTATACTATAACCACCTTGGGAGTAACTTCCTCCTCCTTGATATGAATTTCCACCTTTCCATTTAGTCTTTCCCTTGTCTTGAGATGTATCTAAAATTGACTTTTCTGGTTCACATCTATTATTTTCACCATGAGATCTACCTCTTCCTTGAGGGAATCTACCACCTCTGCCTCTTTGTCTTTGTTCATATCTCATGTTCAATTTCTCCTCAGATTTTTGTTGGAAATGATTTCATTAGCTAAGAGGGGAGGGGTGAATTAGTTACTACAAAAACAAATCCAAGTCCCTTAGATGTCTTAAACAAAATTTTCACTATTACTTGGTTAACAAAGATATTCTGTTGTTACTCGGTTAACAAAGCAATCTTAAGATATTAACTATGATTATCCTTTAATGATTAAATGAAGAAACATAAAGCATAAAGAAAATAACATGTACATAGATGACACCAAGATTCAATGTGGAAACCCAATTTGGGAAAACCACCAGTTGCAACTAGTTAGTGCTTTTCACTCTTCTGAAGTGAGCCCTGTTAGGAGCCAACCCTGTTAAAGGTTACAAAACACACTGTTAGGTGTGACCCTGTTAAAGGATTTAATCACCCTATAAGGAGTGGCCTTGTTAAAATGTCTTCAAACACTTTAATATAGAAATTCTACCTTGTGAGAGGATTTACAAAAGACTGTTAAGTCTACTCTGTAAAAAGATTTGGATCACTGCTACAATTGTTAGAGAGTAACAATGGATTGACCTGTTTTAAGAAGCAATTTTCTTTTCTAATTCAGATCTTTGCTCTGTCTTTAAACTAGATCCTGTCATGCCCAAAAGTTGGGCAAAAACAGACGAACAAAATTTTTTAAATAACGCGTTAAAATGGGATAAGAAAACATCACAAGGGTAACAAGTGCACGCAAAATGGTGCAAGGGTAAACAATAATCAGAATAGGTTACAAGGAGAGGAATAGCTTTCCCAGCTATCCTAAGGGATGACGAAAGTTCCCAACCAAAACTGCACGCAAACTGAGGTAGTTGACAGAAAGTCAACTAAAGTTGACCAAAAGTCAACTATACTCTGACAAAAGGGAAAGGTATAACTAGGGTTCGCTCAAACCCAAAGGAAGAGTCGTACATGCAAATCAAGGCAGTTTGACTAAAAGTCAACTAGGGTTGACCAAAAGTCAAGCATCCCTTGATAAACGTGAAGGAGTGCCACTAAGGCCTACTACGCACAGAGGAAGTCAAAGGTGCGCAAAATGAGATGGTTGACCAAAAAGTCAACCCATGTTGACTAAAAAGTCAACTGTCTCCGAAGAGGTATGAAACTGAAAACTAAGGTTCCAGAGGCCGCAAAGAGCACTGGACCCCAATAACGAGGCTATTAGACAAGGTCTTGACCACGGTCAACCGAAAGTCAACCATGCGCGAAACGGTCAAAGGTAGCGATAATGTCCTTGAAGGACGTATATCGCGAAGTTGAAGGGGATTGAAATGACCACCAAAGTTATAGAACGTTAACTAGATTAAAGTTTAACTGAATAATTTAATTAGGTAATTAACGTCTAAACTTATATTTATACAACTATGATCAACATCCCTGCCAAAAGAAAATTAAAACCCTAATATTTAATATATAATAACTACATCCGAATAAGATTTAATGAATTAAATCTATTCTATGAATTAATTATGTCGATATATATAATTTAAAACTTTATATATTAATCTAAACAAAATTAATTTGAAACTTAATTTTTTTTTTAAAATCTAATTTAATAAAAGCATTATTTTTAAAGAAATAACATCTATATAATAAATGACAAAACTAATCAATTAAATTTAAAAAAGGAAAATCTAATCTAAAAAAAAGAAAATCTAATCTATAAATAAAATAAAATCTAAATCTTGATATAATCATCTTCTAATCTAGACTAACAACACCCAAAACTATATATAAAGAATTATATCTATACAAAAGACAATTTCTAATTATAACTTTAATATATAAAAGAAAATACTTTTAAATACTGATTTAAAACACCTATAAGTCTAACCATTTTTTTTTTAAAATATCTTAATATTAAAACAATCTAGTTTAAATCTTTCAAATAAAAAATAACATTAAGTAAAAATCTTAATTTAAAAACAAATTTAAAACCCTATTCTAAAAGTCGCTAAGGGGAGAGAAGGGTTAACGCAGGGGCAGCGAGTCATGGAAGGCCGACGGCGGAGTATTACTCAGCGGAGCAGGGGTTTGCAACCGAGGGTGGAAGATGGGCGGCGTGGTGGCCGCGCGGTCGGCGGCACCACCCGCAGCCGAGGGGAGAGCAGAAGGGGAGCGGGGGAGTGGGGAGCACCGACCAGCGGCGGCTCCGCCCACTGTGGACCGCGCGCTGCGCGGCCCCCATCTCACAGCCAGCGGGGTACCGGGGGGGGGTTTCGACCCTCCCCAAAACAATCAATTTTTTTTAAAATAAAACAATTCATAACCCAGCGACATTTACCAAATTTAATTTATTTGAAAAATAAACCAAACATTATAATAGGATAGGATAAAAAGAAACTTAATAAATATATATTAAAAAAATATTTAATAATATGACTGGTGTGTTTTGACTGTAAAAGTCAAAACACGGGTAATTTAGAAGCATTATTTTTCAATTTTTATTTAACCATTATCTTCTTTAATTTAGTCTCCACAATCTGGTGGAAAGAAATTTTCAAATTCCAACTTTGAAATTTTATACATTTTTTTTACCAGAATTTACTAAGAGTTACAAGAGAAATGAAATATGTTTTACTACTAAGATCATAAAATTCGTGCAATTATTTAAAGCTAAAATTAAATTACACATAAACATTCATACACAAAGTAAGCTCTAATCCGTAGGATTTCTTTACAAGGAGCAATCACGTTTCGCCAGAATATTAATCCAACGTATTTATATATAAAAGATATAATTTTCTTTCTTTTTTTTTTTTCAAAGGATCACTATTTACATAATGGAATAAAATATTACAATCTGGTATAAAAGCTTACAAAAAGCGTAAATCTAAAATCTGCTAAAATGTCTAATACAACTTGCAAATTTTTTTTTTAAACAATAAGATTACAAGGCTTCAAGATATTTCATCAAAAAAAGTCCTAAAATCCTCTTAAGGAAAGAGGACTTCAAATGATCATTTTCTAGCCATACTCATCTTCCACATAATGGTATCATGCATCTTTGATATCCACCAGGTACCTAAAAATAAGGTAGAATGAGGTTGACCATGGAGGCTCACCTCCCAACCTAGGCCTTTACAAGGCCACCCCCGAGCTTGGGGATCCAATCTGGAACGGGTCACATACATAAACATCCAACAAACAGGAAGAAGAG
>MU224450.1:665701-675833 GCA_018584345.1 Thuja plicata
GATTTCAAGCTTAAAGCGCCATTACTCTGTCAACATTCAAGCTATCTTGCGATCACACACACTTTGCAATTATCAAATTCTCGACGCTTCTCAAGTCATAGATGCTGCCCAGCCAATACTGAGCATCAAGAACAGCGTTTCGGAAGGAGTAGAGAGAAACAATAGAAGCTTCAAGCATCGAAGGGTTTGCATTCATTTGTCTTCATTTTTGTTGTTTGTACATTTTATTGCTCACGTTTCTATTATTTTGTTTAGTAGTTATTGCGTACTTGATTTGCATGCACTTGTGAACCTTGGCTACTAACCCCTGCCCTTGGAAAGCTGTGGGAAACCGGAGAGAGAGGCGTATAGTTAGAGTTCTTCAAACACTTCAATATAGAAATGCCACCTTGTGAGAGGATTTACAAAAGACTATTAAGTCTACACTGTAAAGAGATTTGGATCACCGCTACAATTGTTAGAGAGTAAAAATGGATTGACATTTTTTAAGAAGACTGTCTTTCTTGATTCAGATCTCTGCTATAGCTTTAAATTGGATCCTCATTGATCAAATATTCTATTGCAGATCTGTCAGGATATTTTGTCCTTAATTAGAATTCCCTCTTATTTTGCCTTCACTCCTCATATCACAAACTCACATGTTCAATAAAAAATTGACCTTGTATATATATGATAAGCCTAGTCAAGTCGGCTTCAATAACCTTCCAAATAAATAATAAAACTTAAGTCTATCGGTTGCATATAACCAATTAAACATAAAGTGTAAATTATTGTTAGTCAACTGACACTAAATATCTAACTCGGTTAACACTATAATCCTTCAATACCCGACCGTTACTGTAATGCCCGAATGAACTCGGTTAGAACTAAAAATCACTTTGGTCTTCTTCAATGCTCGAGAGAGAAAGGCATTTAGTGATTGTGCTTAGTTTAGGTATAGAAATTTCTGTAACATCACTACATTTGTATATACATCAATGAAAATACATAATTAAATAATTGTTATCAACACTTTTAGGGAAAACTGAAATGCCTCTTCAATGCTCTCCATCTTGACCAAGATGATCTCATCTTGTATAGAACTTCTCAATCCATTAAAATATCTTGCTACTCTTTCTACCTCATCTTCAACATGTCCAAATATGATGTCCAATCTATAGAATTCTTCAGTATAGTCTTTTACTGATCTATCTTTCTGCTTCAAACTTTGCATTCTCTGAACTAAGTTAATCTGATAATCACAAGGTAGAAACTTTCCTTTAAATTTTTTTACCATCTTATCCCATACCTTGTTTTTTTTTTACCATTCTTCTTTCGATCCAATTGCAGATGTTCCCACCACAAGGATGCATGACCTTTCAGGTTTGTACTTGCAATCTTTACTTTCTTGTCCTCTGATACATTCTCATACTCAAAGTAATTTTCCATCTCGCTTATCCAGTCAATCAATTCATCAGAATCCAACTTTCCACTATACTCAGGAGGATTGAACTGAGGTGTGGACTCCAAACTTGTTAATTATTGTAGAAATCTCTCTTCTTCTTGATCCGTCATTGGTGTAGGTGCAGCTTTACCTTGAAATTATTCAACTTCATCATCATTAACATCTTCAAGATGTCTTCCTCTACATTGGGCTATCTCAAGAGCTTCCAATCTTGCAGCCATCTATCTAAGCATATCAGCTAGACTTGGATCTGCATTTCCTCTCCCATGATCCATCTTGAAACCCTCTACAATTGCAGGTCAGATTGGAATCTACTACCCCACAACAATATCAACCAACAAGGGTTAGGGATTACAATAAGGAACTTAGATCTAACCTTCTCTCTGATAGCACCTGACACAAGGAGGGTAAGCAACGAAGCCTCAGGTACTCCCAAGCACCAAACCAGCCTTGCAAAACATAATGTAGAAGCAATGACACACATATTGAGAGAAGAAAAAACAAATATCATTTTCATTAATTGAACAAAATCATTACATGTCAGGCTCTAAGTCCTTCTCAACTTTGGCCATATACATTCAATGAATTATATAATGATCTTCCTACATGCGAGGTCACATACCTACCTTCCAAATATTTCAACACTTAGCTTCTGTCACAATATGATGTTAACTCTTTTTCTCCTAAAGCTCCCCCTAAAATAAGAATAAAGAAACAAATACATACAAGAGTCCACCAAAGAGGTCCGCACTCAAATCTCCAAGAGAGAACCATATTTGGGTCCACGCAAATCCCAACGAGAGACCCCACATTAATTATGTCATGGAAATTAAATGTAGAAGTCAGCCAGATCAGGATAAATAACTTGGGAAGAGATCACCGAGAAAAAACAACCACTTGGTAAAATCATACCTGAGCACCAGGAACCAACTCATTAAAATCATTCCCGGGCAACAGAAACCAACACATAATGAGACCTGTTAGTAAAGAAAGACAGAAAGAATACCCGAGCAACAGGGTGACTGAGCACTTCAGTGAGCATCCTCCAAACAATATAAAGAAAAAAAGCAACCATATATTTGGTTGAGAAGGATTTCCAAGGACCCAATATGCTCCTATATCAGTAACTTCCTACCAAGATAGGGATAAAATTCTTCTTCCTAAATATAAATGTGAATTATAGTCTATGATAAAACCTTGGGGACATAGGTCCTTTACCCAAGGGTTTCATAATTGAGCATTTAAGAAATTTCATAAGGTATTACTGCCTTGTCTAAACAGTTTTAGTCTTTCAAAACTTATTTCTTAAGAGGGAAGAGGGAGAGACATAGAGAAATACATATGGAAATAAATTATTTGTTTCTTACCTTTCAAGTTCCTACTTCAAGAAGTCACGAGAGAGGGAAAAGAGAGAGATAATTCAAACTGTTATTATATATTAACTATTTATTACAACCTTATTCACTCATGTGACCTAGTTTCTCCTTTCACACAATGATCTATGGTACCACTCTCTTTCATCTTTTGTCAAGAATAAGAGAAAAATTCATTTTCAAATTTTAAATCAAGACACAACACCAAATTTTTTACTTCTTTCCTAGGTACAAATTATTAGCCATGTAGTTTAATTATTGCCATTTCAGTCCTATAATAATAAAAGAAAGTACTGCCACAATCATTTCTTTCTTCACATTAATGATGCAAAAGAAATTCAATTCTAAGATACATTGATTAGGATAAATATAAGTCAATTGGACATTTATAAGAAGATAGAGTGCACAACATTTCCAATAAAAAATATTATAGGTAGGGTCAAGAGATAATATTACCTACTACCACAATTAAGATGCAAAACATCGAGTATCCTTTTAGTTTTGGATTTTCTAGGGATAACAGTGCCATTTATCAACATAAAGATGACGCACACAAGTCTCAAGAATTCCTTAACATTCTATTTATAGAAAACATTCATTTAACACATTATTGATCTTAGAATAAAAAAAAACACAAGCAATTGATATAAGATAGCTCAATCATAGAGGAACAAGTGCACCCTTGTACGAAAATGTAACATAAATACCATAAACTTATCCTTCATCTCCTAGGATTCATGTTTTTGCTAGCATAAGGTTGAAATCAAAATTATACAAAGGTAAAATACTAAATGTTATGCATAGGTGAGCTATGAGTCCCATAGTTCCCAGTGTGGAAATCTAGGGCTCTAATACCAAGATGTCACGCCCCACTAGGGAACCGAGGAGGACAAGCCAAATAAATACTAAGAGATGTGAATTTTTTTTTTTTCAATGCAGTATTACAAACTAATATAAGTCCTCACAGGTTCCCTAACACCGCTATTCAAGCAACATAATCTAATCTATTCATTTATATATTATGAGTTACCCATTAAGGCATTGATTGATTATTTTAATATTACTAATTCATTCCTTTACTTAAACTTATGTCATTATGTATACTATACATTCATCCATTATATTTTATACCACTTTTCATTTAAGCATTTAGGTGAGAGACTAACATTCATTAGGTATGCAATACCCTATGTATTTTAATATTCAATTCACATTTGAGGTACATAGTAAACATAATCCAATATTTAATTCTATAGCTATCTTATTTCATTGATTCATTATTTCATAATAATTTTCCACAACCTTACATCAAGAGATAGTGATTGTATTCATAAATATATTATTCTATACTAAGTCTAAGATTATTTTTGGATACCATAAAGTAATAGAAGATACGTGAATAAATACACTAAAAAATTATCTTATCATATTGATAACATACAATCTTTTCCCTTTCCTTTTACCTAGATCTGCCCATTCCCTTATACATTGCTTTGAATTATATTGATATACATCATATCATCAGATAAAATTATTTCCTTACAAGAGCTTACAATTGCAATAATGCACATGCATAAGTACATCTTTACATACACAATAAGAAGTCTTCAAAACTGAAAATCTGGAAGGAACAAGAGCCAAGAACACCCATCTGACCAAAAACAATACCTTGATATTATAAAGATTAACCACCCAACCATGTAGATCAAAAAAGAGTCCACTATACAAAGGGAGAGTTGCTGACAAGAGAAAAGACATCAAAAGAGAAGAACAATCAAAAGAGATAAATTGACACAAGGAGAAAACACAACACATCAAAAGACAAAGAACTGCAAGAATCAAATCTAAGCTAAAATAGAGCTTACCAATGGTCAGACATTTACCGGTTAACAAAACAAAAGATTGGTAGTTTGATGAATCTCAACTTTTGTATTTCATATTGTATTAGAAATAGTATAGTGTGATAATATAGTATGTTGCCATCAATGCCAAAGGGAGAGATTGATGACATATAACTGATTGAATATTTGACAATGTTTAGTAGAAGATAATGCAAGGCATTAAATCAGTTAATGTATTGTATTGTCATTCATGTCAAATTGATATCATCTGTATGGTCATGAACATAATGTCAAAGACTTCAGAGAATCAAAGGAACAAAGGTTATGCTTTCAGCAATGCATAAAATTCAAGTATTCACTAAGTGACAAACAACACTAATGGAGTACACACCGATGGATAGAGCAAAGAAGAATAGTCACAGTGATACCCGATGATCAGAAGTATAGTATTTCCCAACAAAGCAAAACCACAAGATGCCCAATGAGAAAAGTCAAAAGGTTTCTCAACGACTAAAGATAGTGTTTCCTGATGAGTAAAATTCCAATGATGCCCGACAGACGGAGATCATGAATCTAACTAGAGTCTCACCGATGGATCAGTCAGTTGTCACTGACGACTAATTGAAGTGTTGATCGACAGAATAGAGAGTTCAGAAAATGATAAAATATCTAACTGGCAGAGCTAAAAATAGACTTAACTGGTTGTCTACTTTGTTTTATTCGACTAGAGATAAGTGCATGATTTAAAGATGATTTGTACCATTGGAAAGAAGATATCTATGAGACAAATTAGGAGTTATGCTTTAAATATAATTGGCTGGATTTTTTTTCATGCCAAGAATCAAGAATCAAGAAGCAATGAATATTATGTCTATATAAGAGACAAGCTTAATTCATTCACGAATGGGATTAAGGGGAGTGAATAAAAAGAGGACGTTGAAGAGAAACTGATGAAGAATAACTTCATGTAGTGATGATCAAACAAGCTAAAGGAATAGCTAAGGAATTCTGCAGACACCAACAAACAGTGAGCATAGCATCACAGAGTAGAAAGTATGGAGCACAAGGATTAATTCATACATTGGTCAAAGAGGTAATGTACTTAAATAGATCTGAAAATATACAATATGAATAGGTCATAATGTTTCAGTTTAACCATTGAAGCATCAAGTCTCTTAACCGAGCAAGACTTAATATTCTTCTATATATTGAAGTACATCTCAAGGAGTGCCAAAAAGGTTGATTCATGAAAGTAGCATTGGAATTGCCCGATACCTATTAATAGTCTAAGAAGGAGGTTGATTTAAGGATGGTAGCAATAGATTACCAATACTAAGGGACAACCTCTATGTATAAAATCCTCTAACAAGGTCACACTTAACAATGTGTTTGCAACCTTTAACAGCGTTGGCTCCTAATAGGACTCATTTCAGAAGAGTAAAAATTTGGGGTACCGGTCCTAGTGGTTTTTCCCTTAATAGGGTTTCCATGTTAAAATTCATGTGTTATATGTGTATGATTCATTTCTTTATTGTCTTGCATCTTACATAGCTAACTCTAGATTGATCGGTATACTCTGCTTATTTATTGAGTTTTGGTAAATAGTTATACTGCTTATCGGTAATCAAGAAAGAATAAGGATTGATAGAGCAAATTGATAGACAGTTAATCATTAGTAGTATTTCATTAGACTGATTCAACCCCCCCATCTCATTGATTACTAACAGGAATGACTTGTTGTAGAATTGGTCATGGTCTGTGTTGTTGGTCATGACTTTTGTGCACTTGCTAACCTATGTAATTGGTCATGGTTTCTGCGTAGTTGGTCCCAGAACTACGCTGTTGGTCAAAAATTGAGAAAAAATTAAAGAGCAGCATCTAAATTGCTCTTGTGGGATGAAATGGGAAAAATGGGGGCACTTGAAGCATAATCTTAAGAAGACTCATTTAAAATTTCTTCATTTCACTCCCAGAACACCCATCAAACCTACTCCAACCCCAAGATCCAACTAGAAAATTCTCCAAGAACAAACATGGGTATCATGGAAAAACATGAGAGAAACTAAAAAGAATGGAAATGGAATGATAAAAAACCAATTTGTGAGTACTATAATGACCCAACTAAATGCATAAACCTAAGTAAATGACTCAGAAAGGATTCTATAGATTTTAAATATAGTGAAGCAGAGAATTTATTGAGGAAATACATAATTGCTCGCATATAAATATTTGATCATCTTCCAAGACATCACTAAAACAATTACCACACATTTATTTCAATAAGAATACAAGAAGAAAATCACACACCATACCAATCAGATATGAAAAGCACATTCTTTCTAGTATTGAAATCAAACATTCAACATAGAGTATTTGTTCTAGGGAGAAGCCTACTTGTGATCCTACAGAGGAACCTTGACAATGATCCTTCAGAGACTCCTACAAGTTTTAAACCTTCATAGAATCCATGTCCAACTGACTATTTGTGAGCTTCTACACATAAATTTTTCTTTCATCAAGTCTGGTAGCCAGTTGTATCTTGCCTTCTTCTACCATTGTCTTGTCCTCCTTAGCTTTCTTCTTCTGATCAATCACCTCACATAGTGTTATTGATTGAGTTTCTTGTTCTATCTTTAGACTTCTTTCAATGTGTTTTTCTTCTCTGATAGATCTGCAATTGCTGAATTACTTTCTTTGGAATCTTCATTGTCAAATAGACCTTCAATATCTTCTTCTTTATATGTAGTGTCATTCACCTGAGTTGTTAATTCTTTCCTATCTTTTAAGGATTTCCTCAATTATTCTCTTGTTGTCTCAAGATGTTGCAGTGTCAGTTGGATGTCAATCTTTTGATTCTCAATGACCTTTCCCAAATTATAAACCTCAATTTCCAAGATCTTAACTCTCACGTGGTTTTACTTCTTCTAAGAAAACAATGCTATGATACCAATTGTTGGAAGTCTAATATGGGAAAGAAATAATTGAAAGGGGGGTGAATCATATCTACAAAACTTTTACCCTTCTAAAACAAACTGATTCAACCATGTATTCATAAACATAAACTGAAATGTTTTAATAGATCTAACATATAATCATATCCATAATGAATACATAACACAAAGATTTGGTAACCCATAA
Organism: Thuja plicata; assembly: GCA_018584345.1. NCBI lineage: Eukaryota > Viridiplantae > Streptophyta > Pinopsida > Cupressales > Cupressaceae > Thuja > Thuja plicata. The sequence goes on from MU224450.1 coordinate 673,498, forward strand.
ACCCTTGAAGGTAAAACTGGGGTAGGGATGACACCCACAAATATTCACTATGGCAGTAATAAAGTGTGCAAGTTAGGCCTTAAAAGTTTGATCACTTCTAATGATCTACCCTGTGAGGGGTCTACCCTGTTAAGAGCTTATAGACTTATACAGTTTACCTTTTTAAAGGATTTAAAACTTACAACTAAATAAGCACTCGGTTAAGAAATTTACAAAGACCTATTAGGACCACTCTATTAGGATATTTACCCTAATTCACTTGCTAGAATGTATTAGTACCTGATCCTTCAGTCTGTAGTACAAATGTTGAAAATGAATCTCCTCTTTCCAACTCTTAACTGATCTCTGAATCTGATATATCTATGTTCTTCTCTTCACTTCTCTGTTCTGTCACTCTGTCTGGTCAATGCTTCAGATATGCAAAACATGCATTCTAATCTTTGTTCTTCACATCCACATCCACACATACAATTTCTCACACCTCTCTGATTAGGGTGTGAAGCATATCATAAATATATTACTAATGAAACATCTATATCAAGATCAATGATCTAGATTCATCACCTTTCTTCTTAGACATCCCTAATATTGATTGGTTGCATGGATTGCATAGGGATCCATGGTCATAAAAATAATGCATAATTAATGCATTAAATATTTATGAATGATCATTAAATAATTCATATAAGTTGGACAAAATGTCTTACCTAAGTGTTTGTTCCATTCCAAACACATATATAAAAACTATCTTACTCGGCATAAGTAAACTCTGGTGCTCAGTCAATATTGTCTCGCTCAGCATAACCATATATTGTCACTCAACACTAACTCTTCTATGCAGCTCGGCAATCATTCTCCTTAGAAACTATTGAGTACTCGGTGACCTCTGTCTTTCTTGGTAGTATCTATTTCTCAGTCTCAGCCTTAGTGAGATGGCTTGGTCCCAATGATGATCAACCAACCTACCTTGATTATGACTAGGTGTGTGACACTAATAGACAACAAATCTTGGAGATCAACAACATAATCATAATGAGAGTTATAATCTTTAGCGTTGGGTTATTCTATAATTGATGCTAATAATAAATAAACATAATCATGAGAAATATCCCAAATCATTAAGTGAGACACAAGATTCATCAAAAGTAACCTTAATAGAAGAAAGTATAAATAACCACACACACACACACACAAACACATATATCATATAACATCCTAACTATATTCAGAAAGGTCTTAAAGGTCCTCAATACATACACAAATGATACCTTTAGATAGTATGTCTGATACCTGAACCCTCAGGTACTAGCTCATGAAACCATTATAACAAACTATAGGAATAGATAAAATAAGTATCATGAACATGTTAAGCTATAAGAAAACATTGAAAGATCTCACATCATTCAAAAGCAAAAAACTTGTATTAGGGTAAGAGGGATACTACATCCTCCCCCCTAAGATTTAACTTACTCATGGAATTTGGGAGATATAAAATGAATTATATATCACACATAGGTCATAAATTATTATCCAACATAATTGCAATATTACTACTCTAGAACCTAATTTAATGACTCTATGCATAATTCTCCTATCAAGAGTTTTGGTAAATCCTATCTTAATAAACTTTAGTGTAAATTATTTAAGTTCAATTAGTAAAAGATATTTTAAAATATTTTCCTATGTAATTCTTGTACTTCATGCAATAAGTTTGTCAACAAGATACTTAAAATTAGAGTATTACTTTAAAATTACTTTTATTAACTTGAAACTCCAAAGTTGATGCAGGAGCATCCTGGGTGTAAGGGCAATCTTGCATCACCCAAAAATATTTATGTTTTCTTTTCAATAAGGGCTACCTTGTGCAGAGCTGCTATTTATGGAAACTTTCTATTTTTAGTAATTTGGCCATACGATCTCGGAATGTTCTGATTTTGCATGTGGAGGTTCATCTCAGTCATATTAGCTTGCCAGTAAAGTTTCATGGCTAGATCAGGTCTAGTTTTGAAGATATTGAAAATTTTCGGTATTGAAAACAGCGTACAGAAAGTTCGAGCTCAGTTTTGAAGGCTTTAGAGGCCCCGGATGAGGTCGAAACTTGGGCTCGATGATGCTTGCATCCTCGAGCTATTGTAGAGCGCTTCGTGGCGTTTCCGAAATGGGGTTATAATAGTGAATCGGGTCAACTGGTGATGACTTATGGTCTCCAGAAGTTGGGCCACCTGAAATAGCAGAAAATAATTTTTCCTTCAAAATTTTCGGGTTTCAAAAGTTATTTTGAGCTGACTTTGATGTATTAAAATGAAAAATAAAATAATTCTAAGTTTGGTCGGCCC
>MU224450.1:675933-694257 GCA_018584345.1 Thuja plicata
GAAGGCCCGTAGTGTTGTCTTAGGTAGTTCGGGATAGTTCTGGGAGATCTGGGTAATAATTCGAGGCTTTGTCCTACAGAATATTGTAAGGGGAATGCCCATGTGGCTTTGCATATTGTAATTCTGAGAGTTTGTAATTCCACATTTGTGGAGATAATAAGAAGTCCATTCTTTGTTCTTGCAAATTGTTGTTGCTTCTCTGTTTCTGTTATGTGTTTGTGGTATTAAGGGGAGCACCCTTCATCAAAAGTATTCATGTTTACTTACTAACATCAATGTATTAGGAAAATGTGTGTTTTACGAATTGAAATTATCACTTATCTCATAATATAAAAGCTCCTTTCTATGGTAACCAGTATAAACAAAAGGAATTTATGATAAATTTTCTATTTTGAGACATAATATAACCCTACACAATACAACATGTGAGATTTTATTACAAATAGGGTTGAAAATTTGTATTCCTTACAAACTATGCACAACAAACAAGGAGAGGTATATAGCATTTATATTTATTTTGTTCATGAAGGGAATACATCTAACAATTTTTATTTACTTTTACAATCATGGAACTAAAGCATTCCAAATACTTGAAACTTACCATTTGCATTAAAGCATAGTTCTATAAGAAGTCCTTTAGAAGACGTACAACAACCTCTTTTACCAAGTAAACATAATTCCTTTCCATCAAAGATTCAAGTAGAATGCCAATAATAGAGGACACATATACCTTTTTTTTAATAGATATTCTAAGTCATCTTTCATAATAGTTGCAGTATTCGATTTCCAAAAATGCATTCATACCCCTAGAGGAGAGATCTAATCAATTTCCAATTTATTGCACCATTTTTCATTAAGCTAGGATCCCTTCTTAACACTTACTAGTTATATATGCACCTTTCCCAAATTTTCATGTCATATAATTTCCATATAACATTTAATTAATTTCAAACAAAAATGTAAAAAGAGTTCTTTCAAATTCCTTATTCATAATGATCATAGATCCATAAAGAGAGGAATAAGCACATTAGTCCTTCTACTATCTTCGTAACAATGACATTTAAATCAATAACAAATTAAAAAATGTACATAACTTTAATTTCTACCCTTTACCTATTTGTAACATTACCCTCATACACTTTAAAAATTTTAGATAACATCATTTCCAAGTAGAAATTGAGTAATGTACATATCAATATTCCTATAGCATTTATTTACCACAGTAACTCCTTATTCATTGTTTATCAATAATTTAATGTTGTTAATTTCTTACTATTATGGTTTTGATCACAATGTATATAAAACATGAATTTGTTTCCATAATACCCATCTAGGATCCTAACTATCCACTAGGAATCTAGCAAGACATATATTTAATTAAAACAACTTCCATCATTAGTACAGATAATCGATCATTGTGCATACTCTTCCCTAGGTTTTCTTGATTGTGTTAGTTTAAATCATTTTATGTGCAAATTAACATGCCATGCAGAGAGGATATAAATTCCTACAAAAATAGGGATAAAATTATTCTTTCTAAATGTAAATGTGAATTATAGTGGTGCAAGAGCACCTAGGTAAGGCTATATTGTAACCTAGGGTTCCTAATCAATTTTTGGCTTGTAGTGGTATTAGCCAAGCCACTAGTGAAATAAGAGGGCTAGATTTCCTAGAGTGTGTTTTTTTGGTTAGGAGGTCTAACTAAGTCATTTGGAGTCCTTAAGTTATAGTTTGGTCCAAATTTGGGAAAGTTAGTAAATGTTACAAATGTTGTGGAAATGTTGTGGAAACATGGCATTTGTGCATTTAGAGGAATAAATTGGGAAAGGAAAGGGTAGGATACCTATTTCATGGTATAGTAAGAATAATTATGTATTTGATTGAGTTTCATAATGAGTTGACCAAGTTTGGGTGCAAGAATGCAAAAGTTGTAAAAGTTGTTGACAACTTTGCAAAATTGACAATGTTGTCATTGACAACATTTCTTGCTCAAGTGCATTTTCAAACATATGGTTATGTATCTATCTAAAATAGTGGGTGTGTGTAAGGATAAACTATTTAAGGCCTCCTTTGACCTGTGTGAAGGGTTGGACAAAATTTGGTTAATGAACAAGCAAGTTCTCTTCGCATTTTTGGATCACTGTTAGTGCATTTTCTTATTTGTAGTCTTTTAATGGATTCATCTCTGCACTTTAACTTGTGCATGAGGTAGTAGATTTAGTTTCTTGGTTTTGTGTGTGTAGATAGTGTTTTAATTCTATTTCATTTCCTTTTGTAAATTTTTTTAGTTTTAGCACTGTTGCTGGTCTGATCCAGGCATTTTTTTCTTATGGAGTCATAACTCACCTTCCCACCATGGCATCTATATGGTTCCTTGGAATTTGTGAGATGACTCCTTGTACATTAATGGTGCAAAAGCTTGGGCCTTGGACAGCAAGTTTTTTATTTTTTAGTGATGCCCTAGGTGAGCCAAAAGAGCATGATTAGGGATCATAGTGGATGGCAGAAGAAAATAGAGGGATTGATTTCCCAAGATTTAAGATCTCTAAAACATTGTCCTTAGCTTACAAAATAGGGGTCAAAATAAAATTTTGACTTTGAAGACATATTCCCTTCCCCTTTGCCCAAATTTGTAATCTCCCTCTCCCATCCAATCCCAATCCTCCACTTAATCTCCCATACATTAAGCTTAATGTCCACCACATAATCCTAATCCCCCACATAACCCTAATCCTCCAAAACCCACATCATCCCCATCTTGCAAAAAAATTTCTATTTACTGGATCCAAGGGCTAGTAGATAAGTATAAATCGCCAACTAAAAATCAAGTTGCACAATCCCCTCAAGTCATAAACCCACCACCATCCCCTCCAGATAAAGACATTTATAAATATCCTAAGTCCCATGAGTCATATATACTTCCATCCACCCAATTTTAATCTTCCATCTCCTCCATCAGATCACCCTCACAAGTCCAAACATGTCAAGAACTTGTTCCAAGGCATGGTAATGTGGATTTCTCTTCTCCTCTAGACTTAAAAATCCCTCCATATTATGAAACCTTTCCATATGAATATCATATCCTTCTATGTCAAGATCCACTTATCCTCCTTATCTGACCTCATGATCGTGTTCCTAATCAAGATCAAGACATCTCTTGCATTCCATTCATTAATGATTTCCTTCCATGTAAAAACTTAACTTCCACTTACCCACCACCTCATGCATATATTCCTTGTATCCAATCCACTAATTCCCCTTCATGTCAAGATAAAATCACTTCATCTCATTATCCCATACCCTCCACCCCATTGCATGATTCCCTTTCATCTCAAGATCCAATCATTCCCTTCATTCCACCACATTATCCTTTCAAAATTCAAGATCAAAGTACCCCTTCAAATCCATGTCATGATACCAATCCATCTCAATATCCTATTATCCCTTTTTTGGTGAATAGATTTGTCTTCCCAAAATACCTGCACAAAAATACTCCCAAAAACCCAAGGTTGAAAGACAAAACCGCAATGCAATAGTTGAGTCACTTGCCATGACTGTGTACAAGTGCTCTCTGCTTGTTTTACAAGGCGCAGCTACCTTCGTTTGATTTACAATGAATTAAACAATGGAAATGTCTTTAACCAGAAGACAAGAAGGAACACTAACATTCACTCATCAGCATGATGTGAATGCAAAAATCATAAATAATAACTTGTAAAAGAAACTAAATGCATGGCACGAAGACCATTTACATCAATTTCCCCAATTATAAAGGACAAGGAAAGAGTCAAAATGGTGTTCTTAGATAGATGAATGCATAGAAATCAGAGTTTGTATGGCAGTCATTTACATAACTTTGACAGGATTGTAAATAGAGATAACCAAAACAACTCAAAGTCTTATTCAATCAAAAAGAAAAATATTTAGCTTCAAAGTTTCAATTTTTTTCTTCATTTCTCCAAATACATAGAAATGACATAAAGTCCATTAATCCCTACAAGAAAATTACATCTGAAAATAAAAATCTTGTCTTCTTCCCCTGTTACAATATATAAATCAAAAACCAATTCTCCTCTTCTATCCTAGCACAAAGAATTTTTTGAGCCAAAGAAGAACATAGCCTTCCCCCCACCCCCCCCAAAAAAAAAAAAAAANCCCCCCCCAAAAAAAAAAAAGAAGAACCCTTCTTCCCTCTTTCCTGAGCATATTTAACTTTTTCTCAATAACTCTCCTTTTAGTTTCATAACTGATTATTGAGAATCTCTCTTTTTACACTCCCTTGATAATTTCTAATTTCATCTCCTTTGTCAGTACTTTCCTTTTTTGACGTGTCTCCTTACATAAAAATGCCACATTTTCTAGGAATTATCCCCGGTTTATTTCATATTCCTTCATCATTTATTTAACTGATTCTTGGTATTACTTCTCATTCCTAATATACTTTCTCCATATCGGGACCATAATGTTTATTACCTTACAAAGACTAATTAAAGTATTTGAAATATATTTCAGGATGAAACTTAGTTGAGTTTAAAATAGATATAACAAATCTATATACCATCAAAGTATTTTTCATTTGTTGACACCTGTTACTATCATGCTGAGTTATCATTAAAACTTGGTCTGATCATTGCCACATATGTTTCCGCTTGGACCTCATTAGGAAACTTTCATTTATCAGTGACATGTTCTGCATTGTACTTGGGACTTGTGTGTGTCCTTGATTTATTTCTTGCACTATTATGCGGGTGGGAAACTTGTTTTGGCCATTTATCATGCCTAAATTATCATATTCTCATTCTCATCAACCCCCTTCGCTGATGGACCATGGGCTATGATAGTCAACAAGGCCACAAAGATCACTATATGGGATATATTTATTGTCATTCCTCATATTCTCATCAATCAGACTTTGAAAACCTCGGCTACTGATCAGAGACTCACATCGGGCTTGAGCTCCATCCTTTATTAGAGATGTGTATCAACACGGTTCTTCAACAGGTCGGGCTCCTCTTTCATGATGATAAAAAGGATATGTGTGTGTTTGGTTCTATGTTTATTGAAGCTAGAGATCTCTATTGTCCCTCATGACTGTTTGACATTTTTTCAAATGGTTTGGAGTCATCCTCTGTGTTATTCATCAGTGAATCAAGCCACATTTCCCTCATAAATTTGCATGTTCGGGCTATCTTGAATGAATCCATGGCACATGCACTTTGACACAAGCTTATATACTTTCTCCATGTCCCACTGAGATTGGGGATTCAGCAGCCTGCATTGATACAATCATTTCAGGGAATGGTTTATACATGTCCACACCTCCTCTGCATTGATCTCTGAGATCCTTGATCCCCCATGCCAAATGGAGTGCCCATTTTGAAAGCTCAAGTTTGAGGATAGCCCTATGCCTTATCAGTTAAAATCCTTTATCCTCCTCCTTTGTATGTTCACTTGAGAGACATGAGGCTCACCTAGAGATAAAAGCATCTCTTTCTCTTCGTAACCGTTGACTGCTCCAAACATTCTGAGCTCAAACTTGATTAGGGGATCGACCACTGTGGTTGTGCAAGCATTTTATTGGGCATGAATAGCTTTTGGAGTTTTTAAATCTTTCTCTGTGGTCATGATGCCTCCACCATGACATTGATTTGGTCATCATTCTGAACTTAGTAGTGTACTTTTGGTGGTTCTATTATCCTTCCCTAGAGAAGAGACCATATCTAAATGAAGTCATGACTTAACGGGATGAATAACCCTGCCTTCAGTGTTTATTTCATCAATATTCTATCAAAGGCTCTATCCATCTACACCGAAGATTCAAACCTAAAATCTTAATCATTACAAACATTTCATATATATCAATGCATGTGTACTTTGAAAAGTCTGATGATCATATTAAGCTGACATCTTATGTTGATTATGGGATGATTCATTTGTGATGTCAATATATCTTTCTCCATATGAAATTTCTATTTTCTCAAATTGTTAAATACAAATTATTGGACTTCATCTTCTAAGATGATATGAGCCATTTTGAATTGTCTAACCTGAACTGTTGAATTGTATATTCAGACTGGTGAACCAACACTTTGAATCACTAGTTTCAAGTTCAGAATATTTGGCCTTTGAAATGTGAGCTTTATTTGTGCTGCATGGACCATTATTAATAATAATAATAATAATATACCTACATGGACTTGTAGAATTCTAATGTGAACCATTCAATCTATATTAGAGTGTCTTTGAATTTTAGGACTTTGACCCAAGCCAAGAACCTTCTGAACTTCGAAACTACTAAACTACCTACGATATCAAACTTTTGAACCTCTGAAGTTTGCTTTTAAACTCATCAAACCCTATGAGACTGTTTGTACCAATCAAACCATTTGAACTAGTTCCAAAATGGTTCTAGGGTTGTAACTGAACCAAACTCACTTGTGAGGATGAACCTTGAATCTAAACTTGAATCAGTGAACCTTTGTACTGAACCTACAAACTTGTTGAACCTGGGGATCCATTTCATGAGTTGAACTTATTTAAACCTACTTGAGCCATTAAAATTGAGCCTCCATAATGCATCCCACATAGTTCTGAAGTCTCTTATGACTTGGTTTGAAACATACCCTCTAAAATTTTGTACCTATTCACTTGATTCTAAACTTTGGCACATGTGTATTCTGGTTCACTATTATGACAATCAATCTAAACATTTCCTTCATAAAACAAGACTCCATAAAGCATTTTTCAATATGGATTAGGGGAGACTGAAGAGAAACATATGAAAAAGTTATCAAGGGGACCAAGTTCAAAAATTGGGGGTGAGAACACCAACTAACACCCTTGTAATCCCCTTCCTTATCCTAATCCTTCACATGATCCTAATCCTCCACAAGATCCCCTCACACCTATCTAGTCCATCCATGAACCCCATTGACATGGACTCTCATCTTGTTTTAAAAATAATAAGCATCACATTAGAAAAAGAATATCTTAAGATATTGGTAAATCTTCTACCCCTTCCAAACTCCCTCCATCTAAATCCAAATATTCACATCCCCCATATTCCAAATCCATTTTGAGCCCTTACGTCCAAAACTCGATCCCTTCCTCATCAACATCCATTTTGGGTCTTTATGTCTCAAAACCACATACTTCATTCCTTTCATCCATTTTGGGTCCTAACATACATCCATTCACCATATATAAGTTCACCACTCCATCACCTCAAATCCTTAATAAAGTTTAACAAAGGTACACATCCTTGAATTCCTTCCAACATTCACTCTACATCATTCCATCCATAAACTCTCCCATCAAACCATCCTCATGCACCCATACCATGGCTGATTGAACCAAATTTGATTCCAAAGATAAAATGCATAATGCCAAAAATACACAAAAATCCAAGGATCAACATGTCCCATCTAAAAAAAATGTTCAACAAAAGAAAAATATGATCCAAAAGAAAGAAAATTTCAAAAGGCCACAAAATCCCACAAATCAAAAATCAAAAACCATGTGGATTCCCAAGCTACTCATTGAAGCAATGCATCTCAAAGAAACACCCAACTTGGCATCCAAACATGCTAATCCAAAATCTTCTTCCACTCATAATTCCTCTCATCCTACATCTAAAAAACCTCCATCTTCCAAATCCCTTTTGGGTCAATATATCCCAAAATTCAAGTTTTCTCCTCCATCTCCTTTAATATAATTTCCTCCACTACTCCACCACCCTTCAAGGTGTTTTCCAATTATGATCTTTCCAATCCCATCCATTTATTTGCAATTCTTTCAACCTCCCATCCATCATCTACCAATCCTTTATCATTCTTCCAGCCTATTAATCCCATCCTATACATAAATTTTTATCTCCCCTCAATATCCCCCATCCAATGCATCTGCCTTCCATAATTATACCAACATCTATGAGCATATATCCAAAATGCCTTGATATACTATAAAAAAAACATCAAGGGATATCTTCCATGGAACTATATGCTTTATTTCTTCCACCATATTCCTATCGCATATCCTTTTTCTTCTAAATCCACTTATATATCCACTCACTTATCCTCATCCCCTTGCACTCTACACTTGGGAGTAAGATCCATCCATTCTATGCTACCATACATACCTTCCACATCCCATATCTACCATCTATCATCCTATCTAAGTACATCATCCTTTTTCCATATTTTATCTTGACTAACCTATTCATTCCCTCCATACACACCCTTCATGTTCCTCATCCATTATCCATTCATGACTATACATTATCCTAAATAAGTCCAGATACTTTATCCATGTTTTATCTTGACATCCTATCCATATTCTCCATGTCATAGTCCTTGTCCTATTCATTCCCTCCATCCATTTTTCATTACCTTATATAATTCCATCCTGATTTCCATTTCTTTGATCTTGGTTATCCCATGAATTTCCTCCATAATCCATCCATAATCCTATATAAGTTCATCTTCCTTTCACATGTATTCAATCTTGATTATCCTATTCATATCCTCCATCCTATATTACCTATCCTACCCATATCTTCTATATTATATACCCTATCTTATTCATGCCCTCCATCTCATATCCCTTATCCAAACCCATTCCAATTTCATACCTTTTCTCTTTCTTAAAAACTAGAGGCACTAAATCATCCATGCATTCTTTGGACAATACAAGCCTTTATTCCCTCCATGCATATTGTTTATATGCTATCCATCCATCTCACTCATTTTATCTAATCTTTCCATCCTTCATCCTCTCAACTCTAGTATGGGGGAATCCTTTTCAAAATAGTCCTTGGATCCTACTCCAATTATTCCCCATCCTTTAGTACTCCACTCACAACCTTTACACACCATCCATCCATTTTATGCATAATTTATCCCCCATCTTCCCAGCCTTCATTTTCCTACTACTAGTGTGGGGCATTTCATTCCTTTGCCATATATTTCTTGTATTTTTATCCTTTAATCCCATATTACATATCCATCCATTCCATATTACCTACCCATTCATTCCATCCATCTATCTCCTATACAAGCAACCATCTCTCCACCCTTCCATTCTTTACCATGCCTTGGTTCTCCCTTTTCATTAGTCACAATCCATTCTCCATCTTTCAATTTAATCCTATCTAATCCATTTGTCCTCTCCATCTCATTTCTAATCCATTTATATTCCGTCCATCCTATCCAATCCATCTTATCCATACCATCCTATTACATCAAATCCATTTATCCTCCAATCTCTTTCTATCTAATCCTTTCATCCAAAATAAATAAAATAAACTAAATAAACTAAAAAAATCAAATAATCCCAAAGTATTCGAATCATTTACAATAAATACTAATCCATGCCATCCAATCTTGCAATCTATCACATAATCCTTAATCAAGTCATCATCTTGATCCAAATCATTTGATAATTCATTGAAAAAAAAATTCATTAAAACATCATCATGGAATGTATCCTTCCCAATCCTTTGGATGTGCATTGTTCTTATCATTAAATTTTCTATCGTCATCAATAATCATCATCACACAATCAATAATCATCACCCAATCAATCAATCATATTTTGGCTTGACTAGGGGAAAACATTTGGTTTACTTTTAGTTTTTTGCATGCTTGTTTGTTGCTTGTATGTATTAGTATTTTTTGTATTTGTCATGTTCTTTGCATCCTATTGTCACAAGGAATTGTGGTCTTCCATTTCATGGTGTCATAAGGCATGTGTTTGTATTTTACCTTTTTTATCATGTACTTGACATCTTATCATCTTGGTTCCTCGTACCTTGGTGCATAACGTCAAGTACAATATCAAGCCTAGGTTTCTCACACCATCACAGCATGACTTTATTATATTCATCCTCCATTATCATTTTCCTTTTCCTTTTTCCATTCCACACTCCTATCCATTTCTAGAACACACCTGTGTTCTCCAAACTCTTTGCATGTCCTCTCGATGGGTTATACCACTCCCTCCTTGTCAGCCTTCCTCATCCTACCATGACTAGGGCATCATGCTTCTAGTCTTACCTCTTTTATCCACTATGTTGTATTCTTATTTCATATAACATCACTTCATGATGCTACGTCAAAGAGGAACAAAACATAGACACCAAAATATATCCACTTGAACACAATTACCCTTATCCTAGCCAATTAAATGAATATTCATTGTTTATTTAATCCTTTATCTTAACCTTTATCTCTAGTTAAATAAAATTACATTTATTTAATTAAGTTAGCTTTATCCTACCTTTAATTAAATAAATTCAAATTTATATAATTAGAATCGTCTTTATCCCCTATCCTTGATTAAATATATTTATATTTATTTAATATTATCCTATCTCAAGAGTTTAATTAATCCTAAATTATTTAAACTAACCTAGCATATTTCCCCTCATCCACTTGTAAAATCCTAAATATCCCACCTTCATCTTAACCCTTCATTTAATTAAGTAAATGAATTTATTTACTTAATTGATCCCTTTCCTCCCACTTGGATTAAAATAATGCATTTAATTCTATTTGAGCACATGGATCCTAACTTTAACCCTCACCTTGTATGTGTGAAAAGTGGACCTTTGAACTAGACAAACACTTCAATAGGTCATTACGTGAATAATCTAAGAAAGCATGAAATAAGAAAACAATAAACTAATCTAAATCGACTTATTGCCTTCTAGTAGGCAGGAGTATGAGTTTGCTCTTAGATCATTGCAAACCCACTGACTTGACACTATCTAAATGAAGGATTTAAAAATGATACTAATCTTATTAATGTAAGTACAAATATGATTGATCCAACGATTAGCTAAGATTGATTTTAATAACCCAAAATGAAAATGTTCCTAAATTATGAGTTCAAATGCTTGAAAACAAGTAAATACATTAAATTCTTAAATGCTCAAATACAAATGATAAATAAAACCTACATAATAACTCTAAAAATTATTTGGGTCCTTTGTGAGGATAATGAAGCTTTATTTTATAGATAATCTCTCAAATCGACGATCGAGATTGAAAGTTGAAAAAATGGACAAGATTGAATGCAAACAAGAACAATCCATGTGCACGAAAGATCATTGGTTGAGAGAGTTATTTGACTGAACTAACTAATCAGTCATTTAGGAAACTTCTAGAATCAATTTTTAGTTTACAGGATTGTTTCCAAAACGAGAAGCAGAACATACTTAGTTAACTAAACAGGACAAATTCATTTCTAATTTAATGTTCAATCAACTGAAATGATGACATAAAATTAATTTTTGAATATTTAAAATGATTTAAATGCACTTGTACTCAACTTTATTAATTTAAATTCCTTTTTGCATTTAATTGACAATTAGTAATTTATTTAATCAACATACTAGGATAATAAGTAAATAAATAATATAATGTTTATTTTCCAATACTTTAGGATTTTAGGAATTAAATAATTAATCAAGTGCAATGATAGATTGGGACCTAGGGTTTAGGTCAAATCAGACTAAAGATGATGAATTGCCTTTAGGGTTAGGCCTTAATATGATCAAGATTAGGTTTTCCTTGATGAGACATCGAGATTGGGGGTTTAGGGTTTAGATGACCATTTTTAGGTCATTACATTTTCCCCTCTTTGAATTGATGTGCGATCACCGCATTGATTCAAAGACCTATTAGTGATGAGACAAAGAAAAGTTTGATTTGAAGTGATGAAACCATTCTTCTAAGAAGACCAACTCTGAGCTTGATTGGATGAAGATCAATCAAAAGATATAGAAGAAAATGCTCAATCTAATTTCAAGGGATGAAACTAAACATCTATTAGAAACTCTTAAACCTTCTAATTGGTTTGAATGAATAACTAGTTTGATTTGAAGCGATGAAACTAATTGTCATTAAGAGGTCAATTAGCAAGAAAATTAACTTGATTTGAAGTGATGAAGCCAATTTGATCAATATGTATGGTTTTAGAAATGAATGAATCATATAAGACCGATCAGACTAGTCTCGAGTGTATCCATTACTATATAAGATAATTGATTGGGTTTCCTTTAATAGTCTCAACTTTATGTAATGCAATGAAGTTGAGATTCCCCTAGTGATGGGGTCTTGTTTGATGATATGATCACTAAACTGTTGATGTCCTGATCCTACCCCCTTGGGAGAAAAATATAAATATGGCTAGGTGCCCCAATCATCAGAAGTAGATTGAGTGATTAAAGTGATGCAAGAAGAAACTGATCTGATTTAATAGAGGTTGCAAGCATTTAGGACCCATTCAACGCTTTTTTTTAGGTCTTATTCACCAAGTTTGACCAAAAATTTGGTAGGGTTAACCAAGTTTGATCAAAATTTTGACACGTGGAATGCTTGGAAGAAAATCACAAGATATTTCCATTGGTTTGGAGTCCAAAAAGACTGATTGCACAAGAATTCAACTATGGTTAACTAAAAAAGTCAACTGTCAATTTTGACAAGTTAAACAATCTCATATTTCAATTTCGATCTTGAAAATGGAATCAAGACTGTCGAATTACCTAGGGGAGAAATTTTCACATCAATCAAAACAAGTTGAAAATTATAGGTCAAAAACCTATATAAAGGCCAAAAGGGTCATTTTCAATTCATTTCATCCTTTCGAGTTTCAAAAACTTTCTTTGAGAAAAATGGTGGTCCCCATTGATACTCACTGATTCAAGTGCCAACAAGTCCACAATAGTTGGAAATATTTAGGTATGGGACTGAGGGGGGCTGAATCAGTACCTCAAATAATTCACACTGTTTCCCTTTCAATCTTAAACTTATACTCTTATTTTTACCGATGTCAATATTAGTTCTATCTTTAACCGATAACTGTTGTAGTATTAACCAATAACTGATAAATTGCAAATTAACAAACATAAACACATAAATAGTCAGACACTTAACACAATATTTTGGTATCATAGAAAACTCTTGGTAAGAGGGAAAAATTGTGGTGGGGATGGAACCCACAACTTATCAATGCAATAATAAGGTACACGGTTAAGACCATACAAAAGTATTGTTAAATGCTACCCAGTTATGATATTTACCTAGAGACCTGTTAAAGTCTTATACCCTGTTAGGAGTAACCTGGTTAGAGTATTTTATCACACTTATATAGTATTCACCCTATTAAAGGATTTACAATAAGATCCTGAATAGGACTTACATTCCGGTTAGAGACTACCCAATTAAGGGATTTCATAATCTTATTGCTAAACTGTTA
The DNA here is from genome assembly GCA_018584345.1 of Thuja plicata. Lineage (NCBI taxonomy): Eukaryota > Viridiplantae > Streptophyta > Pinopsida > Cupressales > Cupressaceae > Thuja > Thuja plicata. Next base: position 689,191 of record MU224450.1, read on the forward strand.
GGAATAAATCAACAAGAAATTTGACTTGTTAATTTTTTCTCCTAAATATTTTCAGATCTAGTTCTGCTCTATTCCTTCTCTTATTTTCACTTTGCTTGTCTTCACCAATACTTGTTCATACTTTGCGTTGTCACTTATTTCTTCTTCTCTTTTCTATTTTTTTTTTCTCTCTCTGATCTCCTTTTAAAATATTTTCTTGACCTAATATGACATGTATCTAACTAACCTAATTAGGGTTTTGCAGTTATTTCATAGGCTGATTTGATAGTAGGATGTTATCCAAGATTCTAGTCTTCTCTTTTCCTTTTTTCGATAAAAATTTGTGATAAACTTTGTTGATAGTCATAACCTTCTTGTTGATAAACTATTATTTTCGTATAGTAATCTATACTTGATGTTTGTTTCCTATCCTTGATGTTAGTTTCCAAAAATGACAATCTTATCAAAATAATTCATTAGCCTGTAGAGGATTTTGTCAAGTAACAATCTCCCCCTTTGGCATTGATGGAAAAACCATTGTAGCATCATTCTTCTTATGGTTCTCCATTTGATGTGTTTATTATGTTTCTCCCCCTTTTTCAATACTCTTTTCATTACTCCCATTCTCATTATTCTTTCTTTACTCTCCCTACTCTCTATTCTCCCCCTTAGTCATTATTCTCCCTCTTTGACAACAATTCCAAAGGCATCCAAAAAAAATTAGTTTTTTTTTCTCCTTCTGTCTGCACTCTTCCCAAAATTGTATTCCATTTCTCCTATATGTGATTGATCACTGTGATATGACTCTTCATATTTATCATTTTGTTGGTAGTATCTTCTTTGTCATTCTTGTCTGTTGTGCTCAGCTTATTAGATGTATCTTGTATCTATTTCTACATCATATCCATAAGAATACTTATCATACATGATTCCTTAATTGATGTATTATTACCTATAAGTATCTTATTTATGATCTCATTTTATCTAGTTAGTGTCTCCTTCATATTCTCTAGTCTCTCCAATAATAATTATATAATTTCTATCATTTTATTTATGCTTCTATCAATAAATGATATATGTTGTATTCTTCCTCTGATTTCTTCTTTAATATTCTGATTGCTTCTTATTGTGTCCACAAATTTTCTTAACTATGATGTAACCAATTCATTTTCATCAATAGTGATTGTCGGTAGTAAGCTTGAAAATGTTTCAACTATTTTCTTCATAATCTTATTCTTTTTTTCTCTCCCTTAAGTGTTTCTCTATATTTTTATATTCTCTATATGTCTCCGCATATAATAGATTTTCTTTGTATTGTAACTTATTTGGATCTTTCTTTAAAATTCCAAAGCCAGGTCTTTCATCTAAGTCTTCAATCTCTTCACTTTCTGAAGCTTTGTTCCTATTCTCTTGTGTTATTGTAATCATTACCATACTTTGTAAAGTTCTTGCAAATTTTTATTCCTCATTTTATGTGATCTTACCGATAGTGGGTGCTATATGGGTAGTATGTGTTTCCTATTTTGTTACATTGTATTCATTTGTATTAACTAGTGTAAGTTGTTCCTCAAAATACTCATCTTCGTCAGTACTTATATCATCATCGGATTCATCCTATTTTTCAATAGGTTGATATTTTTGTCCTTCTTCAAATCTTCTCAAGGTATCTTCTCTGTCTGTAGTAAAAATCATGTTTCATTTCTATAATGCATCTTCTTCTACTTCTTTCTGCAATCCTGCTAGTAATTTGGTTGTTCTTCTCTTCTTAAGAAATATGTTTTCATATTTCATCATCAATAACTCAATTTATTCTACACTTGTTTCTAGTTTTATGATAATCAAAGTTCATTCTCTACTTAGCTTTTCTTTCTCTATGGCTTCATTCCATCTTGTAGTGATTTTGTCGAGTAATTCCTCAAGAATGTTTTGTTTCAACTCATTTGGAAATATTTTGAATTTGTGAAGTGAAATACTATTGCATCTTCTATAACTTTATTATCTTCTTCTATCCATGTCTTGTACTTGATTCCATGTATGTGACTGACATTTCCATGCTCTCTTATTCCCTTTTCTAAGTCATTAGCTTCCCTCAGTATTCTTGATCTTATTTGTTGAATCTCAGGTTCATTTTCCTTTCTCTATGTTCTTGTGCTCGCTTCTTCTTTTCTAGCTCTAGCCCTCTTAGGTTGTCTCTATTTATCTCGTGTAATCTTAGCATAATTCTCAGGTATTATGGTTGATTTCTTCTTTCTCATTGTACTACTTACTTCTTCTTTTGATTTCTTTTCTTCCCATATTATCCTTTTGTAGACTTCTTCATATGTTCCAAACAGATTAGCTTCCATATCCTCAGGTTAATCCAACTCAATACTTGATATTGATTCATTCTCATTTTTTTCATATCCAGTAGTTTGTAGCCATGAATTTTGTGGTTCCACTTCTTTAATTATGCATGAGTGTGTGCTAACCAAAAATATATATCTTTCTCATATGTATTAGCAATGTGAGATAGTATCTGATATCTTCATACATTCTAGTTTGAAATTCTCTAAAATTAACTCCACATTATTGTACTATAACTTCTTCCCAATTGCTCAGAATATTTGTTGATCTGATTTATAACTGGTTCACCTATTGTCCAATTTACTTTACCAATTCCTGAGAAATAACTTTGTACATAAAAAAATGTACATACCAATAACGCTCCAAACTTCAATCCTTGTTTCTTGATTTTTCTCAGATTCATCATCAGTTGATTTCTCATCATTTATACTAAATCATTTTTGTTTTCTTCAGTAAAAATCTCATATGCAACCTGTAGTACTCCTCCAAATATTTTATCTAATTGATTTTCCTAATAGATCTTATATTCGGTAACCATTGATGCAAATTTCATTTCTTTAGCCACAATATTGCTTGCAGCAAAGGTTTTCTGATCTTGCTTGTATCTTTTTATACCTTCAATTTCAGTTCCAAAATCTAGTTCCTTTACAGATTTCCTTCCAATAGCCGATAATCTAGTTACTACAAAGATGATTTATTTTATACTCGCAATCTATCTATCTCCTTCCAACCATATATATTCTCTGTGTACTCTACTCAATATGCATTTAATCCATTCAGCTTCAAAATTCTTTGGTATGTCCATGATATGTGTCATACTTTTTATTTCCAAATGTCCATACTCTACATTCAGCATTTCATTCTCTTTATATAGCTCCTTGTAGGCTGTACTTATCTCTTCATCTCTGATCTCACTCTGCTTGCATTGAATATAAGTTTTGATGTCTTCTGTTAATATAACTCTACTCGGTATCCAAGATAGTGCTCCAACTTCATTCGTTTCAGTTTCTTTCAGTGAATTCAATTGATATTCAAGTTCCTTCTCTTGTGATCCTCTGATTAATACAATCTTCTCATCCATAATAATTGTTGTAAAATTTCTCAAGATATTTTGATTGTCTTGGGTTTACTTCTCAATCAACTCGCTAATAAATCCTTTCTATAAGATAAATTTGTAATGTTCACTCAAGCTCATTTTTGCATAGACTTTTCAAAATATAACTTTCATAAGATGAATGTCTATATATATAGAGGCAAGGTGCCAAACATTTTCTTTTTATTAAAACATTTATTGCAGACCTACAATATTCCTTTGTACCGATAGTAACATAGATTTACCGATAATAATCACATGCTAATATTTTTCAACTTTTCTAATTACTTACTACATCTATATATGCTATTTGAATTTTTTGACTCATAATTGATCTAAGGGACTAAATGATAATTCTAATAAATTTTTAGGTCCCTAAGAAATTACTTACTTTCTTAGTTGATGGTTTAATTCCCTACACCATTCGACATGGGGGCTTCAATTGATGTTTCATCAGCTTCCTTCTTTACCCATATCTTCTTCATTTCCTCTTTGACTTATTCTTTATTTACAACTATTTTATCTTTGATATCTATGTCACTATTGATAGAAAACTAATATCTACAGTTGTAGGAGGCATGACCAAACTTTGATCAAATATAGCATGGTAGTGCAAATGGTCTCCAAGGTTCAATTTTTACTTCATTGTTTCCTTTTCTGCATTCTAATGTTGTATAACCTGATTTTCCACATTTAAAACATGTAACTGAGTTGTTCATTTCTATTCTTTGATAGTGTACCATTTTCCTCATTGTCATTGTTTTGGTTCTGCATTCTTCATCTTTATGTCCATAGTGATTACATTTATAACACTATCCATAGAAATGTTTCTCAGATGATCTAGTGATGGTTTCATATTTTCATTCATATTCTTTATGACCAAACTTGTTTCAATTATAGCAATAACTGGTAAAGGATGTGTTCTTAGTAGAATTTACTTGTTCACTTTGACAAACATTTATTGTGTGACCGTATTTTATACAATTGTAGAAAGTGGGCTTATAGGGTTTCTTACCTTGTATATCACTTGTTTATCCAAATTTTGATGATTCTTTGATTTCCATAGTGTTGGTGATGATAAATCCCAATCCAATAGTGTCACTAGGTTTTCTCTAATTTTTAGTTGTTCATCAATCTTTTGCATTCTTTGTTCAAATTTTGTGAGTCTTTCATTGATTTCTTTTCAAATTTTAAGTTTTTTTTCAAATAATCATTCTCTTTCTTCAGTATTTTATTTTTTTCTTGTAGTTGTAAATTTCTATCACCGGTACTTTCTATCAGTTCTCTCTATGCATGAATCTTTCTTTGTTGTCTTTCCTAGTATGTCTTTTTGAGTAATTATTTCTTTAGCATCTCTCTTTTTTATTTCAATAATTTATTTGGCACTTTCGGAAGATCTCAATCTTTTCAATATTTTTTTCATTCTCAAGGCTTGAGTTTCATTCTCTTTCTTTATTTGACAGACTTCTTCAAGTAATTCATTGTTCTTTTTTAATAGATCAGCAATAGCAGCATCTGCTTCCTTAGAATTGATACTTCCTTTCGATAGTTTATCAAGGTCATCAAGGCTCATGTTTAGTTTTTCTATTAGTTCCTTCCATTTTGTAAATTATGTATTTATCTTTTTCTTCAAGTCATGAATCATTTCATTA
>MU224450.1:694307-723609 GCA_018584345.1 Thuja plicata
TGTATGTGACTGACATTTCCATGCTCTCTTATTCGCTTTTCTAAGTCATTAGCTTCCCTCGGTATTCTTGATCTTATTTGTTGAATCTTAGGTTCATTTTCCTTTCTCTATGTTCTTGTGCTCGCTTCTTCTTTTCTAGCTCTAGCCCTCGTAGGTTGTCTCTATTTATCTCACGTAATCTTAGCATAATTCTTAGGTATTATAGTTGATTTCTTCTTTCTCATTGTACTACTTACTTCTTCTTTTGATTTCTTTTCTTCCGATATTATCCTTTTGTAGACTTCTTCATATGTTCCAAACCAATTAGCTTCCATATCCTCAGGTTAATCCAACTCAATACTTGATATTGATTCATTCTCCTTTTTTTTTATATCCAGTAGTTTGTAGCCATGAAGTTTGTGGTTCCACTTCTTTAATTATTCATGAGTGTGTGCTAACCAAAAATATATATCTTTCTCATATGTCTTAATAATGTGAGGTAGTATCTGATATCTTCATACATTCTAGTTTGAAATTCTCTAAAATAACTCCACATTATTGTACTATAACTTCTTCCCAATTGCTTAGAATATTTGTTGATCTGATTTATAATTGGTTCACCTATTGTCCAATTTACGTTACCAATTCCCGAGAAATGACTTTGTACATAAAAAAATGTACATACCAATAATGCTCCAAACTTCAATCCTTGTTTCTTGATTTTTCTCAGATTCATCATCAGTTGATTTCTCATCATTTATACTAAATCATATTTGTTTCCTTTAGTAAAAATATCATATGCAACCTGTAGTACTCCTCCAAATATTTTATCTAATTGATTTTCCTAATAGATCTTATATTCGGTAACCATTGATGCAAATTTCATTTCTTTAGCCACAATATTGCTTGTAGCAAAGGTTTTCTGATCTTGCTTGTATCTTTTTACACCTTCAATCTCAGTTCCAGAATCCAATTTCTTTAAAGATTTCCTTCCAATAGCTGATAATCCAGTTACTACAAAGATGATTTAGTTTATACTCTCAATCTATCTATCTCCTTCCAATCATATATATTCTCTGTGTACTCTACTCAATATGCATTTAATCCATTCAGCTTCAAAATTCTTTGGTATGTCCATGATATGTGTCATACTTTTTATTTCCAAATGTCCATACTCTACATTTAGCATTTCATTCTCTTTATATAGCTCCTTGTAGGCTGTACTTATCTCTTCATCTCTGATCTCACTCTGCTTGCATGGAATATAAGTTTTGATGTCTTCTGTTAATATAACTCTACTCGGTATCCAAGATAGTGCTCCAACTTCATTCGTTTCAGTTGCTTTCAGTGAATTCAATTGATATTCAGGTTCCTTCTCTTGTGATCCTTTGATTAATACAATATTCTCATCCATAATAAATGTTGTAAAATTTCTCAAGATATTTTGATTGTCTTGGGTTTACTTCTCAATCAACTCGCTAATAAATCCTTTCTATAAGATAAATTTGTAACGTTCACTCAAGCTCATTTTTGCATAGACTTTTTAGAATATAAATTTCATAAGATGAATGTCTATATATATAGAGGCAAGGTGCCCAACATTTTCTTTTTATTAAAATATTTATTGCAGACCTACAATATTCCTTTGTACCGATAGTAACATAGATTTACCGATAATAATCTTATGCTAATATTTTTCAAATTTTCTAATTACTTACTACATCTATATATGATATTTGAATTTTTTGACTCATAATTGATCTAAGGGACTAAATGATAATTATAATAAAGTTTTAGGTCCCTAAGAAATTACTTAATTTCTTAGTTGATGGTTTAATTCCCTACGCCATTCGACACGGGGGCTTCAATTGATGTTTCATCAGCTTCCTTCTTTACCCATATCTTCTTCATTTCCTCTTTGAATTTTTCTTTATTTACAGCTATTTTATCTCTAATATCTATGTCACTATTGATAGAAAACTAATATCTATAGTTGTAGGAGGCATGACCAAACTTTGATCAAATATAGCATGGTAGTGCAAATGGTCTCCAAGGTTCTTTTTACTTCATTGTTTCCTTTTTTGCATTCTAATGTTGTATGTCCTAATTTTCCACATTTAAAACATGTAACTGATTTGTTCATTTCTATTCTCTAATCATGTACCATTTTCCTCATTGTCATTGTTTTGGTTCTGCATTCTTCATCTTTATGTCCATAGTGATTACATTTATAACACTATCCATACAAATGTTTCTCAGATGATCTAGTGATGGTTTCAGATTTTCATTCATATTCTTTATGACCAAACTTGTTTCAATTATAGCAATAACTATTAAAGGATGTGTTCTTAGTAGAATTTACTTGTTTACTTTGACAAACATTTTTTGTGTGACTATATTTTATACAATTGTAGAAAGTGGGCTTATAGGGTTTCTTACCTTGTATACCACTTGTTTATCCAAATTTTGATGATTCTTTGATTTCCATAGTGTTGGTGATGATATATCCCAATCCAATAGTGTCACTAGGTTTTCTCTAATTTTTATTTGTTCACCAATCTTTTGCATTCTTTGATCAAATTTTGTGAGTCTTTCATTGATTTCTTTTCAAATTTTAAGTTTTTTTTCAAATAATCATTCTCTTTCTTCAATATTTTATTTTTTTCTTGTAGTTGTAAATTTTTGTCACTAGTACTTTCTATCAGTTCTCTCTATGCATGAATCTTTCTTTGTTGTCTTTCCAAGTATGTCTTTTTGAGTAATTATTTCTTCAGCATCTCTCTTTTTTATTTCAATAATTTATTTGGCATTTTCGGAAGATCTTAATCTTTTCAATATTTTTTTCATTCTCAAGGCTTGAGTTTCATTCTCTTTCTTTATTTGACAGACTTCTTCAAGTAATTCATTGTTCTTTTTTAATAGATCAGCAATAGCAGCATCTGCTTCCTCAGAATTGATACTTCCTTTCGATAGTTTATCAAGGTCATCAAGGCTCATGTTTAGTTTTTCTATTAGTTCCTTCCATTTTGTAAATTATGTATTTATCTTTTTCTTCAAGTCATGAATCATTTCATTAGAATCTTCTAGAGCTTCCTCCAACTATTTATGATACGTATAACTTTCCATTATCCCATATCTACTCCAAGTTTCTAAAATTTTCTTCTAGAGAACCAATGCACTTTGATACCAATTGTTGGAAAGATTTAGGTAAGTGACTAAGAGGGGGTGAATGAGTACGTCAAACAATTCACATTATTTCCCTTTCAATCTCAAACTTATACTCTTATGTTTACCGATACCAATATATGTTCTATCTTTAACTGATAACTGTTGTAATATTAACCGATAAATGATAAATTGCAAATTAAAAAACATAAACACATAAACATTCAGATACTTAACACAATATTTTGGTATCACATAAAACCCTTTGTAAGAGGGGAAAACTATGGTGTGTATGGAACCCACAACTTATCAATATAATAATAAGGTGTCCGCTTAAGAGCTTACAAAAGCATTGTTAAATGCTACCCAGTTATGGGATTTACCTAGAGACCATATTAAAGTATTATACCCTATTAGGAGTAACCTAGTTAGAGGATTTTATCCCACTTATACAATGTTCACCCTATTAAAGGATTCACAATAATTTCTTGAATAGAACTTCTCATTCTGGTTAGAGACTACCCAATTAAGGGATTTCACAATCTTGCTGCTAAACTGTTAGGAATAAATCAACAAGAAATTTGACCTATGAATGCTTTCTCCCAAATCTTATCAGATCTCATTCTTCTCTATTCCTTCTTTGATTTTCTATTTTCTTGTCTTCACTGATACTTGTTCATACTTTGCATTGTCACTTCTTTCTTCTTCTCTTTTAAATTTCTCTTTCTCTCTCTGATCTCCTTTTAAAGTATTGTATTGACCTAATCTAACCTATATCAGACTGACCTAATTAGAATTTCACATATATTTCATAGGCCGATGTGATAGTAGGATGTCATCCTTGATTCTAGTCTTCTCTTTTCCTTTCATCGATAATTTTTTTTGATAAACTTTGCTAATAGTCATAACTTTCTTACCAATAAACTATTATTTTCCGATAGTACTCTATACTTGATGTTTGTTGCCTATCCTTGATGTTAGTTTCTAGAAATGAAAATCTTATCAAAATAATTCATAAGCTTGTAGAGGAATTTTTCAAGTAACACAACCGGCCCAAGACCTATCGAGCAGTGGTAAGTGCACAAAAAACCTCTCGTTCATTTCCTATTTCATTGATTTTTGTTGAATTTTTCATGTTTTGCAATTTTTTAATCTTCAAACCTCAGTTTCTCATACGAGACCTGGGGAGGTCTCATATGAGAAAATGCTCCCAAATTCCCACTCATACCAGGCCATTAGATTTTTTGTATGCCCCTTACCCAGAACTCGTACGAGCACCTTCAAAACAACCCTAGTCTTGCTTGTATTATGAACCATACATTCTCATATCGACTAGGTTACTCGTACTAGCCTATGTGAATGCTCGTAAAAGACCTGATACTAGTTATTTTCTCTTATTGGTAACAGTGTTACCTTTTGAGCTTTTAAACATCAAATTTTTCTTTTCATGGTTGTTTATATGGCATCTTTAGCATGTTTTACATCATTTTCATTCTTCATTTAGTCATTTGGACAAGAGTACTGATTCTTTGTTGTTTATTTATATAGGAGTGATTACATGATATTTAGCTTAGGATTAGATATTCACCATCGATGCATCTATAGGGAGGTTATATGATGAGAAGATGGACAATATTCCAAAGTGTGGTTTTGGATGGCTTATGGGGATCCCTGAGATCAGGGTGAACTATGGACTATGCACAGCCTTGGTGGAGAGATTCCATAGTGATCATAATACCTTCCATATGCCCACAGGAGATATTATCATCACGCTGGAGGATGTATATCACATCCTTTGTATTCCATTCTGAGGTCACCCTATTCAATATGAGAGAGCCCAATGACCAGGGATGTTGGCACTTTGTAGGATCTTCAGTGATGCAGATATTCTTGAGTGATGGGTGTCATGGGACACTGTGATGAGAAGGTATACCGATGATTACCCTCTGGCATGCATTATAGAGGGATGTATAGGATGTTTGATCATTCCTGATAGAGGGAAGCAAGGATTCCAGAGTGGTTGGGGATTGATCTTGGAGGAGCTATTGGAGAGGATAGTGAAGCTTGGGTGGGGTTCATTCCTATTGGCACATCTATATCATGAACTCCATGAGATTTATATCATGAGGCAAAGAGCCTTGCAACAAGAGATTTGGTACTATAGGTTTGGGCATTGGATCACATTCCCATATGCAGTCTGGTGGTTGATGATGCCCACCAGGAGGGGCGTCCATTTGTGTATAGGTATGCAGGATATATTACCCAGCCCCATTTTGGGAACATAGATTATTGGAGGCATTAGTTCCATGGCCTCATAGTCATCACATGGAAGCCATATAGAGAAACTGAGGTATGGGGTGACTCAAAGTCACAAAGCCACAATATTTTTATCACTCATCTATTGATCAGACATACCCCTTCAGTTATATAGAGATTTTTTGTATATCAGGTGCACATGTAGGTCGGTAGACCGCGGGTAGTGCCTACTAATTTTACAGCTTATGTGTGGTTTGCTAATGAGACACGATGAGGATGGGGCCTCTATTGGTATATTCTATAGTTTTATAGGATCTTCATGTCTTATAGAGGGATCCCTAGGATTATTTAGAGGTGATAGAAAATGCAAGGGTGACCAAAAAGTATCAGGTTTATATTGCACTGCATTCCTTCCCATGATTTGTAGATCTGGCTTCCCAGCCCCACAGATAGAGGAGGGTAGACCTACCCCATCTGACATCCCAGTGGTAGTACCTAGGAAAATAGGAGGAGATCCCAGTGTGAGCTTGATTAGAGAAACACCAATGGTAGTGTAGCATCGTAGAGGGGAGGTTGGTGGTTTAGGTGCAGTGGGAGGGGATTCCCTAGTAGGTGGATAGGAGGTTCCTATTTTTTATGAGGTCGCTTGGCATGTTAGACAGTGGTGGGATAGCCAGGAAGAGTAGGTTGATCAAGCTAAGAAGGCTAAGGGAGAGGGTCAAAATCAGTAGATGCCATAGGATATCATTCACTCACTCAGGGAGAGATTGAGGGCCACACAAACATAGTTGATAGTCAAGCGGGCTTGGATTATAGAGTTAGAGCATCGATCACAGACCCCTACTCATGAGCATGATGGATATCAGTAGGTGATGACATATCAGAGTACTTGGGAAGCCTATTATTATGTTGCATACTATGTTGTGGTGCATTTAGACTGACATGTTTGATCATATACAACATTTAAAATGATATCTGAGGGTGAACAAGCTTTGAGGCCAAAAGAGATTTCCCCTCCTCCTCCACCACCACCACCACACATTCCAGGTGATGAAGAGAAAGCGGCTAAGAGATAAATTTTGATGCTCTTGATACTTTTTGATATTTATTGATATTGTACCCATTTTTACTTTGTAGACAATGACTTACTCCGATGATACATGTTGTATACTTCAAGATGTGGATGTACCCCTGACATTTATATAGAGAGAGAGACATATTATTCTGATGATCTTATTGTACTTGTTTTGGTTGATTCTATGAGATGTATATTTCCTTATGATATTCTATATGGATGCCTTTCTTTTATGATTATGTATTCTTATGATGCTTTGTGGATGTTTATGCAGATATGTATGCCATGTTTATGTGATTTATAAATGTATGGATAGATATGGTACTATTTATGATGATGCACTTGATATGTGATGTTTTTATTTACTTTTTGAATGCATATGTGTATGGATGCAACGTAATTATGCAAATGGATATACAATGTAAATGGATCTGTATGATACAGTATATGATGTGAAATGGATATGCAATGTTTATAACATCTCTTGTAGGAATTTTTGTTGCTAACATAGGTACTCGATCATGTCTCTATCAATGTGTAGCTTGAGAATTTAGAAGAAGGAAGATTGATCAAATCGAGCTTCAGATCCCCACATGAGAGAGAGAGAGAGAGAGAGATTATGTTGTTTTAACACCATGAAGCTATAAATACAAAAACTAACATGAATTCCACCTAGGACTTAGTCACTGGGTTTGAGCTTGAACATTTTCATCATGAGAGTTTGGGACATTAGAGTCGATACAACCCTTACTTGTGTCACTACAACCATAAGGATATGAGTATGAATTTCATTAGATAAAATGTGGGAAACTAACGTAAGCATCAAGGCACATAATCCAAGATGACCTGAACATTATTTCCAGTTAATTTTACAAGGCTACACCAATATTAAGGCATTCAAATCCAAGATAACCATGAGTGTGATCTTGCATAAATTGGCAGATTAATAATAGTCAAGGAGATAGTTCTAACCTCACCTTGGTGTACAAATAAATGGATTTGAGGTATGTGACATTTGTCCACCTAAATGTGGAATCTATTATCATAGACACCCAATTTACTTAATGTTGCAGGGTCAGCAGGACCATTCCAACAAGAAATAATCAAAGAAAAGTTTAGCAAAAAGTATTGATAATAGACAGAATTAAAGAAAAATTTCAACATATCTTCAACAATTTTTTTGTGTCACGTTTGTTTGTGTAGGGTGTTAAGAAACACCATCATTCTTGTGAGTGCATACTATGTGATTTTTATCAATCTAGTGTTTGAGGTTTACTTCACATTATCCAATTTGTGTTGAGAAACATAGATGTATACAAATAGGTAGTGTTAAGAAACATTGTTGAATAGGGTGTTGAGAAATACCAATGTGTCAGTAGTGAACTTTCCTTCAAAAATGACTAGCATACTAACACTCATTTAATTCATCAATGATCAATGTTGGGCCCTTGCCCATAGTAAAAAACTCCAATTAAAGGTGACTAACTTGAATCATACTTCTAGGACAAATTTGATTCAATTTCATCCAGACTATAACTCTGGATCGGTTTCAAGCCAGGAGGGATCTCCGAAGAACCGAAGTGTCACGAAAGTGACTAAAAGCTATGCACAAACTAAAGTGAAGGGATTACCAAGATAGACTATTGATAGATGGAGTGCTTGAGTACAAGAGGTGCATGTTTACTAGGTTTTCACCTACTTGGAAAAGATTTTCTTTTTGCTACCAAGGTGCATGTTTACCAGGTTTTCACCAAGGCACTTTTTATTTTCCAATTTTTTTGGTCTTTTTCCATTTTTTTCTTTTTTTGATTTTTCTCTTTTTTTCCTCTTTTTTTTAAATTTTTTTAGTTGATTCATCAAGGTGCCTATTTACAAGGTTTTTACCAAGATTATCATTTTTCCAAGACTTTTTCTAATTTTTACCTTTTCTTCAGAACATTTTTAGAGATTACTCATTCTCAAGCAATATCAAATTGGTTTTCCCCCAATGTCTAGCAAGTTGTAGGACATTAAAAATAGATTAGAAAGATGATGGATGAGGTGAATAGACAATAATGGATGAAGAGGGTGAATGCAACCCTCAAGGAAAATATCCTCAAGATTACCCAAGCTAGTGAAAGGGAATATATCATGTGAAGCATGTTTTGGATAAGAAATGGAAACTAATGACACTGTGCTAGATAGAATATAGTATAATTACTTGATGTCATAAAAGCATGTAGTCCAAAAGAGTGGAAATGTCAATAGACTTCTAAGAACCTATTTTACATTTTTCATTCTTCATCAAGAGAAAGGGGTTGATAGGATAGTGATGGATAGCATGATCAAGATAAAGGGTGATGGAGGCTATGACTTAATAGTTTGGGATTAAGGAAAGGATGCTTATGGATAATGGGTATTGACTTGGGATAAGAAATAACATGATAGGGTACCATGGATGAGAGAAATTGAATAGGTTGATGGAAAGGATAATGAATGTTAGGATACATGATGCTCATGGATATGTTCCACCTTGTCAAAATCAAAGGTGTAAGAGGGAATAAGAATGCAAATAAGATAGTTGCATGATAATGGATAGGAAAGCATGGATGGAACTTATCTCTAAGAGAGAGAACAAGAGAAATAAATTACACATGATGCCTTTTTTCCAAGTTTTCACTATAGGACAGATTTATTTATGTTTACTTTTGCTACCAAGGCGCTTGTTTACTAGGTTTTCACCAAGGAAATTTTTCTCTTTTATTTTTATTTTTTTTTATGGAGGAACTTTAAGTCTCTTTCTCTTTGGATAGTTATCCATTGAGGATATACTATGATGGGCCAAGGCCACTAAAAGTATGCTCAAAGATGTTGATAGGGTGATGGTAGGGAATGAAATGGAGGATAAGGGAGATGGTAGCCAAGAATTTATGTGATGGATTGGATAAGAGGAATGCAAGGATATAGGATGGATGGGTATTAGGTAAGTATGGGATATTAGATAGGGTATTGAAAGGTTTATGTAGGGGTAGATGGAAATGGTGATAAGATTAATATTGACACACACCTTGAAGGGTAGTGGATGGATGGAGGAAAAATAGATGAAATAGCTTGAAGCTTTGAAGTATGAGTGGATATGGATCTTGGTACACAAGGACCCAATGTGGATGGAGAAGAGGGTGAAGCATTTAAGGTAATGGATTTTGGGACATGAGGACCCAAAATAGAGTTAGAAGATGGGATATGTTTAGATGGAGATGAAGTGGAAGACTTTGGAAGCTGGTATTCCAACTTTTTTTTTTCCTTTTTGTTCAAGTCTTTTAAGAGAGACTTGGGAATCCACATAAATTTTGATTTTCCTTTACTTTTGGATGATTTAGAATGCAATTCTTCTATGATGTATTTAGGAACCCATATTTTCTTTGATTTTATTATTTTCCTAATGGACCCTTTTGGTCTCTTGAATATTTCCTTTTCCTTTGTAATCACATGTCGATTAGACTAGACATAATTATCTTCATATGTAAGTAGATTCTTGTATTTATAATTTTTTTATTATACATCTAAATTGCTTCCAAAAGACTTGGGAACTATGGATGAATGTGGCTGATATGGTTGGTTTAGATGGATAGGTCTATAGGGAGAGTTCAAGGGTGCTTGTCTTTGTTGATCTTGATAGGGGATAGGTGATGTAACTACAAGCCTCTCTCAAAACACTAAATTCCCTTAGGGTCTACTATAGGCCTTTTCTCTAGCCTATATTGGGTTCTTTACTAACCCTAGATTCCAAGGATGCTTTCCTCAATACCCTTCACCAATTCAGCTTGTGTACACCAACAAAGAAATCAAATCATTCATCACATAGCCACATAGAGGTCTTCTTGCACCTCCTTCACTAAATGATCCGACATGTAAAAAATCAATCACATATGGAGAGGTAGGCTTCTAACATGTCAATTAGATCCAATTCCAATGTCTCCAAACATAATTTTCAATAAGACTCTAATCAAGTTCAAGAAAACACTACAAATGCACCCAAATAGGGCTATAAGCAATTAGGCTTATTTGGTCTCCTTTTTGCAGATAAATTCCAAATATTCTTAACAAGATGAAAAATAGAGTCCTTATTCTACCACCCTTTTTGAAAACCTATAGGATTCAATAGGTTTTTCTTCCCTAAACTATTTGTACAGTGGGTTGCTACAAACATGCCTAAAATTAAGGGTTTCAAAGAATTTGGACTATCTGCACAAGGGTTTGTTTTCTTGGCACACAAAACTCAACACCCAACCTTCTCTGTGGAAATGGGGCTTCCTTATCCATCTATCCTGCTCTCTATTATCTTAGATTGAAGCATTCAATCTACTGAAATGCTCTTGCAGTGCTTTGTGTTCCCTAGCCATGCATCACTGGCTCGCCTAGGGCATCACTGCAAAAGTATAGAAAAAGATCTCCAGGGCCCATCCTTCTATAAGCATATAGTTCTTGGAGTCATCTCACCTATTTCAATATCCAAAACAAAAGCCACAGTGGAATGATGAGCTATGACCCCATTTCTAAAACCTATCTGGTTTAGACCAGCAACATGGCTTCAAACAAAAGAATTTACAAAACTACAAAGATTTAAACAAAATGCCTAAATAGTGCTACATAGATTCCAAAATACACCTACCCTATCATATGCATGAGTTACAGTACAAAAATTGATCCATTAAAGTGCTTCAAACAAGAAAATGTCTTCAATTTCTCAGAAAACTTGTAATCTCAGAAATTGCTCATTCACCAAAACTTTATCCAACCTCATACAAAGGTCAAGAGAAGACTTATATAGTTGAACCTATTCATGGGATTCTTGTGACCGGATCCACAAATAGAGGTAAGTTGTCACTGGGTACCAGGGTACCGCCCAACTTCACCTGTAAAGGTTGTCAGGGGAAATGAGATTCCCTGAGCCTCCAAGCACGTGAGAGTCAGATCTCGACAGTGCAGAGCTCAGTTGGGAGATGTGACTATTTTTCAAGGGGGATAGCTGGTTATCTTCAACTCATCAACTCCAAGGATTCAGGTGAATGGGGTTTTCTCCAAGCATGCATTCATTTTAACAAATAAAATTCAAAAGATACTGCAAAGTTAGAAATATTTCATCTACCTATAGTTATACTAAATGCTCAAGACATCAACAATGCTCTAACATGCTACACTAAATACCAAAGAAATATACAACCATCAGTTCATATTTTATAAGTAGCAAAGGAAAGGAGGTCATTAATATACTTTAAGTATCAGAGAAAAGGACATGAAGAACACAAAGCATAAAATACCATTAAAATAGAAGACAAAATGCCAACAACATCATTGAGAGAATCCCTTCTTCTTCATTAACATCTCTTCCAGCAAGCATTGGTGCATGATACAATGGTGGCTCTAGGGGAGCATCTAACTACTGAAATCTTGGAGACTATGGAGCATTGAGCTCTGCCACTAAGAACTGAGAAAACCAAATTGCTATTAACTATGGACTCCAAAATCATCAATTTCTCTGACCCTTGGAATGAGGTCAGACTTATTATTTATACACATCTTTTGATCTAACCCTAACCCTAACTTATTTTACACTTTACAATAAAACACATTATCTAGTGGCCAGTACTACCTGCACCACTCTACAAAAGACCTCGAGATGGAAGAGGCCTGACATGTCAGAAGAATAAGAAAAGAAGAATTGAGTGGAAGAATCAGCCTCGAGATGAGAGCTAGGAAGGAGAAAGAAGAAATCTGATCCCGTGGGGATCAAGGCTACATGCCTCATAAATGGGAAAGCAACACCCTATCTTTGATGCACCAAGTGTATCTCTGAAGTGGCACCTTGGGAAGACCATCTATCAGAAACCTCTTATCGAGCTAACTTTCCTTGTAGTTCACCCACCTTTTAACAACCTTTATTAACTACCTTGAAAGTGACCGGTCGGCATTGGGAACTGAGACATAGGTCACTTAAAGAATACAAAAATGCAGGATCCGAAACTCTAGGATCTGGGAACTTACATTCCAAAAGAATAAAGAATATGAAATATGATGTCAGGCCAAATTCTCCTAGACCTGGAGAAATTTACTGACTTAATTTTTCTCCCAAGACTCTAACACTTGGCTAATGCTCTCCTCATCTATACTCTGGATGCTACTCCACCTACTATGAATAGCCTCCATTGCCTCCTCAACCTCTTCAGCCCTGTTCTAGAATTTTTTCACCATCGTGATGGTGTCATGTGATCAAATCATAGTCTTTGACAATCATGACAACCTGCCTTGATCAAAATCTCTGCCCGATGGATACAAGGATTCCATCCTTTCATCAAAATTACTAAGGACATATCCTTTGGGATACACATTTCGATGGTGAAGGGATCAAATTGCGATACATCGACCACTAATGTCTTTAATAAATCCAAGGGATATTGAGCAGCTGTCAATTTCTCTTTTAAGGTCTTAACTAGTTCTTTGCAAACCTCAATTTTGAGGGCAAGTCTGAAGTACTGGCCCAAGAGTAAATCATACGATTCTTCTCCCAAAATGTCAGATTCTATGCAACCTCTTTTCCAATGCTACGGATCTCCTCCAACCCGGCCTTTAATTTTTAATATTTATCTAAGTCTAACTCCCATACCTAAGCGGAGCTTCTTGCATGGCTAAGGGTGAGGTCTACCTTGTAAAATTTTGGGAGGGACACCGCCAGAAATTCTCTCATCACCATTATTTTCTTAGCTGTCCACCCATCTACTACTTGCATCTTTTTCTTCATCATGTGCAGTGAGTCCATGTCGCCCTGTGCAAGCAAAAATCTAGAAGAAGGGGCCCCAAGGTGGACTTCAGCCAAGGGTCATGTTAGTTCTGTCAGAAGTGTGAAGAGATTAGTATTTGTCTCTCTTTCCTCGTCTAGCTTCTGGCCCTATTTTGCATACCGGGCCTCTATAGCCTTGGTAGCTTCCTTAAGAAAGTCAAGTTCTCCTTTCTTGTCCCTTTTCCCTAGCTCAACCTCTATTATACTATATTCTTTAGGCCTTGCGTACATTACATCTATATTTTCTAGGGGTGTTGTGATGACCACAAATATACTACCTATTGGGTTGGTCCGGAGAGTATGGACCACCCATGCCCTTTTGGGATTCTTTGTTTTGGCATTTTTGGCCATCATTTCGGCCAATGACAAGGGAGCACCTATAGGTATTGCCAAAGCTTTTCTTTTCTTTGTGTCCACCAGCCATTGAGGCAGTTGGGGTGGCCTTGCTGCCAGTTTTTGCTCACTGAGATTCATTTTTGAATCTGGCAACGCATTCCCAGAGTTTATATTTTCTTCTGGCTCCTTCTCTTGTTCTTGTTCTAGTTCCTTTCTTGCTTCCTGTTGTCTTTCTATTTCCTATTCTCCAGAACCCTCTATATTTTCCACCATGCTGGCGTCTTCTACAAAATTATCTGGGATCTTTTCTCTGGATTCATTTTTTGTAATCTTAGGGACCTCATCCTCCCTAGTGTTACTAGCAGCTTCTTCTTTTTCTTCTTTTGGGACCTCCTAGTCCATCAGCTACTGCTGTTCTTGGGCCCTATCAGCCTCATTTACTTCAACATTTTCTTCCTCTATTAAGACATCCTCCAGAGGTGGATGAGGTCGCTGACCAAAGTTCAACAAGGTGGTAGCTTTCACAACCTCTCTAAAAGTGCTTCGGGGCACTTGGTCACCCAAAGTCTCCAAAGGCACCTCGAGTGTGATGGTTGGAGGTACACTTGTTCCCTGGGGTCCAGGTTCTCCTTCCATTAGGGGCTCATTGATAGGTTGCCTTTTCATATCTATGGTCCTTTAGACCTATGGTTCTTCTTGCTTAGGCTCAGCATCTTCCTCCCGAGCCTCTTGATCTAGTATGTCATTTTCTATGGGGATTTCTTCTTCTATAGGGACCTCCTTTTCTTGTGCCTCGATTTCCTTCACTACAGTATCAATGCCTTGCCAGATCTCCAGAAGCTCATCTATAAAGAATGTGTCATCGAAATCATCATGTGGCAGAGAGGAGTCAGAGATATTTTCTGGTTCAGGGGAATCTAAACTTACATCTACTAGGGGCTTCTCAGCCATACCAAGAGGAGAAATTGGTATGGGGATCATTGTTTTTTTCTTTTTCCTTATGAGAGAATCCCTGGTGTCCAAAATGTTGGGGAGCCAGCGGCTACCTGCATGTTGATCTGTTGGCTAGCCAACTTTGTCAATTCCATCTGACTATGTTGTTTTTTCATTAGAAGCATGGGGATCTAAGGGGGTGCCTTGGGCACCAGGACTCCCTCCTTTTCCTTTCCTTTACTCACACTTGCTTCAGCAAGTGCGGTATATGAAGAAGGTTCGGCATTGACTGAAGAAGAGATGGTCTTCTTGGTCACTACTTTCTTGCAGGTGCTTTTGGGGCACACCAAGACAAAATACTTGTGGCTCACTTCTATGATGGGGTGGCATACCCCTTCAATCGTAAAATCCTCTAGAGTGGCCCAATCCACTGGAGAGAGGTCCAATTTATCCAGCCCATGTTCCTTGTACGACGGATCTTCCAGCAGCCTGCCATCATTGAAACCTTTTGGGAAAGTTTGAAGGTCTAGAGCCTCCATGAGCCTTTTGCTCATTTTGTTGTGCTATCAGGCCCTGAGATCAAAGTTGTCTTGGTAATCCACCCAAAAATCTTCAATTCCATCTTCATGTGGGGGGGATGCCCTTGGTAGTGCAAGAGAAATTTTTCTACGGGGGTCATAGTTCTTCTGGGTATGGTTGAATTCAACCAATCCCAACCCTTTTAACTCATTATCTACCTCCCGGGCCGCTACGAGGGTGCATGTATAATCCCTGCAAGAAAAGGGGAATGGGACATTAGAGACCTTCTTCACCATGAAGAGGGCATGCAGATCCATCATCTGCTTGCAGAATCCCAAAAGAATAATCCTATCCTCGCAATACTGGCGAAGGAGGTAGGGCTTCCTGCTGAAGCCTGTCACCCTAATGTAAGTGTGATGACTGAATTGAATGAAATACCAGCCATAGGAGTTGACCAGTTCCATTTCTGACTATGAGAGGCAGTACCTAGAATCTCGAGTAAGTGTAAGAATGTTATGGTAAATGAAGGCATCATTTACTCAGCAAAAATTCTGGAAGCTTAGCTCCCACTGTAATTGGGGCTAATGATCCCAAGGTGTAACCTTTCCCAGACCATTTCTGAGCTCTCCAACTATTCCAAGGCCCTAAAAAACTAGCCTTTGTTGTGCCAATGCCTATAGTACATATGAGGTCATATAAAACTATGAATGTTGGGCAATGGTCCGCATCTGAGTATCCACATGATTGGATATGATCGCCACCTAGTTGAAAGACCTACTATGTGTTGTTATGCAGTATAAGAAATAATACATCCACACTGAGAATTTCCAAGCATGGGGCCATCCAAAGTTTCTACACAAAAATATTATGCCCACTTAAATGGGCTCTGTGAAATCCCTATGGAGAATTTCCAATTTCATCCTTTTATAGTCTCACTTTGGAGACTTCAACCAGTGATTATTGAGGTGCTGTCAGGAAATGATTTCAGCCTCACCGAACTCTTTTAGTGAGTTATCCCTGGTGATTACTATGGACCCTTTGAATTGTAGAATTCCCAACCTGAAAGAAAAGGTGGGAGCGTCTAATGTGACGATTGTGGCAAGATATTGCAGCAGCCAAGGATCTGGAAGCAATACTAAATGAGTGGTTGGATTGTATAATACTACCAATTGCCTGATAAGTTTAGGGGACTACACCGTGCATGGGAAATTTGCGGCCTTGATGATGCTGGAGGCAGCTAAGCAAGTTGATATTTTTTCCCCTTGTTCTTTCAACCTGTAAATGGTCTGGATTAGACCTTGTAGTTTGGCCCAACTCCCAAGGTCCAGATCCATTATTTATTGAACCTTGGAGTCTATTTTAGACCCCACAATACCTCCCTCTATTGGATACTTGGAGGTTAATGGTAGTTTTTCCAACATTCTTTCTAGCTTTGATTTGGTGGCTGCCTCTGGGCTATCAGGAGGTGCAAAGTCGTCAGACATTTTGAACAAGTTTACCCACAACCTGCAAGACTAGAAAACCATCAGAACATACAAGGATATGGAAAACTCTAGGATACTTTCTACCTTCCTGCACTTGTCAAGCAAATGTTAGCGCATATATCAAAAGTTCCAGAGTATCTAAAAAAAAGACATAACTTAAGCATTCCAGGGTGTGCGGACATGGTGACAAAAAAAGTAGAGGACAAGGTCCTGCTGGGAGTTTAGAGTCCAGACAAACTAGCCATTGCCAAAGTGATTGGCAACAAACTATACTTTGGTTGACGTGTGCTAGCACATGAGAGAATGGCAGGTGGCGTAAAGACATTTATGGCATTGATTAGGACAAGTGGGCCAACATGGAGAAAAAATTGAATGCCAAGTTAGACACATTTTAAATGCCATAAGTGGGAAATTAATCCTGCCATTAATATGATGAGACAGTAAAGAGAGAAAGCTACCATGGTTTGAACCAGCGAGGTGCCAAGTTCAAACTATGGTGACCTTGTCTTGTCGAGCTCTATCATGTCATGTTGAAATTCATGATAGAGCATGAAGAACTCAATGCTTTGAAGGATATACATAGCACATATGTACAAAATATACACAAGACATATAGGAGGGTTGAGGGCCAAAGCGTATATACATAAAATTATAGAAAATATAGACCATATACACTAATATACACCAAAAATAGAATGCAGAGTAGCTACCCTAAAACAAAGCTGAAATGTACAAATATATACATTATCTACATTATCCTACACCTACATAGAGGGTGGACAACCCTCTGGTAGAGCCGACCCACAAATTAGTGATGAACTAGATGACAAAGACGCAAAGTAGAAACGGAAACAAAATGAAGAAAAAATGAAAATGAAACATAGCAAACGAGGGAAAGAACCAGAAGCACCAACCTAGAATCTAAAGAATGGAAAAGGGTAGCAACACTAGACTGCTCTATAATAGATTTTCCTCCAACACCAAGAACAGCTACTGAAAATCAACTTGTTGTTACCACCAAGCTCAGAGGAACTCGCACTTAATTCAAACTTAAATCACCTTTGAATCACTCTGAAAACTCTAAGTGTTTTAATCATGGTAACTGTGAAAATGACAAGTAAATCCTATTTATACTTGAGGTAAAAGAAAGTTACCCTTCTCTCCGTAAACCCTGGAATAGACAAACTTTCAGACTCTGGGCCAGGGGATTCTGTGCGACCATACCTTCTTACAAAAAGAAGACATCATGGCAAAGAATCCTGGAGTCTAGGATCCAGCTTCTAGAAAAGAAATGACCAACTCTGGGACCGAGTCCCGGAGACATGAGGACAAAACAAAAAACAAAACCAACACCACAGGAAAGAAAACCTAGAGAAGGAAAACAAAGAAGCAAAGGCAAAGAAGACAAGGCAAGAGCCAAAAGTAAAAAACAAAGAGGGACCCAACATTTTCCACACAAAATGTAGGGATGGGTATGTAGGGCATAAAAAATGGTGACTATCTAGGATGAATGCCTTAGTTTATTTGAGAATACAAAATCTCTAGTTAGCAAAAGCGGAATAAATTGCTACTCGAAGCATCTTACTTGTGAAGAGTAACATGTCTGAGAAAATCTGGCCATACGCAATCTAGTCTGTAATCCTTTCATCAGTGGTGAAGTGTGTGCTTTGGAAGGAAATCAAGCCGATGACCTCTAGGAGAAGTAGAGAGGAGGCACTAAGCATCAAACTCCAAAGTCATCAAATCCACTCATTTCTCCTGGACACCAGAGTTTCATCCCATTTCTTTTTTTGTTTGTTTGTTGGGTGGGAGGGTGGTACTTATTTCACCATCAAGCTTAAGCTTAGCTAAATTTAATGGTGGTACTTCTTTCACCCTTTCGACCACCTTAATATGTTGATTGGGGAAGGAAAACTCTGTATCTAGAAAGAATCTTTAAAATTTTAGACTTGGGTCAACCAACTAGTGCAACCGATCTACCCTCGATGTGTCTGATTACTTGTTTCTTAATTCTTTATTTCACTGACTACTAGACTTTCAGGGATAAATTTGATGAAGATTAATCATAATTTACTACCAAACTTGCAAAATAACTCTAGAGACTAGACCAATTCCACCATGCTAATAATAGATTCTTAAGTTCACCGCAGTGCCAGAGGTGCCATCCCGGAGACTAGATGTTATGCGAAGCATACCAGCCAACAAGAGGGGGAGCAAAATGTTGGACCCAAGAAAGAAAGAAGAAAACCAAAAATAAAACAAAAGAAAAGGGGCGGTCTCAAAGGATGGCCAGTAGGACTATTTACAAAACAAGGCACCCCAAACAGGGCACTGGGGAAGAAATATTTACAAGCAAGAAAATTTACATAAAATACAACTGAAGGCTTGCGTCCTAAAACTATGGCTTGGGGAACCCTCAAGAAGTGTAAAATCAAAATCTTGAGAGGGGGACGAGTTCATGCCCTCCTTCTAGTGCCATTTTCTATTGATGGGACTCTTGTGACCGAGTCTGCCAATAGAGGTAAGTTGTCACCGAGTATCGGGGTACTGGCCAACTTCACAAGTAAAGGTTGTTCAGGGAAATGAGATTCCTCGGGCCTCCAACCATGGGAGAGTCAGGTCTCAATAGTGTAGGGATCAGTTGGGAGATGTGACTGTTTTTTGAGGGGGATAGCTGGTTATCTTCAACTCATCAACTCTGGGGATTCAGGTGAATGGGGTTTTCTCCAAGCATGCATTCATTTTAACAAATAAAATTCAAAAGATACTACAAAGTTAGAAATATTTCACCTACCTATTGTTATACTAAACGCTCAAGACATCAGCAATGCTCTAACATGCTACACTAAATACCAAAGAAATATACAACCATCAGTTCATATTTTATCAGTAGCAAAGGAAAGGAGGTCGTTAATCTACTTTAAGTATCAGAGAAAAGGACATGAAGAACACAAAGCATAAAATATCATTAACCTAGAAGATAGAATGCCAACAACATCATTGAGAGAATCCCTTCTTCATTAACATCTCTTCCATCAAGCACTAGTGCATGATACAATGGTGGCTCCAGGGGAGCATCTAACTATTGAAAGCTTGGAGACTATGGAGCATTGAGCTCTGCCACTAAGAACTAAGAAAACCAAATTGCTATTAACTATGGACTGCAAAATAATCAATGTCTCTGACCCTTGGAATGAGGTCAGACTTATTATTTATACATATCTTTCGATCTAACCCTAACCCTAACTTATTTTACACTTTACAATAAAATACATTATCCAGTGGCAAGTACTACCTACACCACTCTATAAAAGACCTTGAGACAGAAGAGGCCTGACATGTTAGAAGAATAAGACAAGAAGGATGGAGTGGAAGAATCAGCCTCAAGACAAGAGCTGGGAAGGAGAAAGAAGAAATCTGGTCCCCCGAGAATCAAGGCTACATGCCTCATAAATGGGAAAGTGGCACCCTATCTTTGATGCACTAGGTGTATCTCTGAAGCGGCACCTTGGGGAGACCATCAGTCAAAAACCTCCCGTCGAGCTGACGTGCCTTGCTGTAGTTCACCCACCTTCTGACAAACTTTATTAACTTCCTTTAAAGTGACCGGTCGGCATTGGGAAATGAGACACGGGTCACTTAAAGAATACAAAAATGTGAGATTTTAAACTCTAGGATTCAGGAACTTACGTTCTAAGAGAATAAAGAATATAAAATATGATGTCAGGCCAAATTCTACCAGACCCAAAGAACTTTATTTACTTACATTTTCTACAAAGCCTCTAACACTTGGCTAATGCTCTCCTCATCTATACTTCGGATGCTACTCCACCTGCTATGGACAACCTCCATTTCCTCCTCAATCTCTTCGACCCTGTTATAGAATTTGTTCACCATATTAATGGTGTCCTGCAATCAAATCATAGTCTTTGACAATTGTGACAACCTGCCTTGATCCAAATCTCCACCCGACAGATATAGGGATTCCATCCTTTCATCAAACTTACTGAGGACATAGTCCTCCGGGGTACACATTCTGGTGATGAAGGGATCAACTTGCGATACCTCGACCATGAATGTCTTAAATAAATCCAAGGGATATTGAGCAGCTGTCAATTTCTCTTTAAGGTCTTAACCAGTTCCTTGCAAACCTTAATTTTAAGGGCAAGTCTAGAGTACTGGACCTGGAGGGAATCATATGATACTTCTCCCAAAATGCCAGATTATGTGGCAACCTCTTCGCCAATGCTGCGGATCTCCTCTAACCCAACCTTCCATTTTTCATATTTATCTAAGTCTAACTCCCATACCTAAGTGGATCTTCTTTAATGGCTAAGGGTGAGGTCTACCTTGTAAAAGTCTAGGAGGGATGCCACTAGAAATACTCTCATCATCATTATTTTCTTGGTTTCCCACCCGTCTACTACTTACACCTTTTTCTTCATCACGCGTAGTGAGTCCACGTCGCCCTGTGCAACCGGCAATCTAGAAGAAGGTGTCTTGGGGTGGACTTTGGCCAAGGGCCATGTTAGTTTTATTAGAAGTGCGAGGAGATTAGCATTTGTCTCTCTTTCCTCCTATAGCTTCTAGTCCTATTTTTCATATCTAGCCTCTATAGCCTTGGTAGCTTCCTTGAGCAAGTCAAGTTCTCCTTGCTTTTCCCTTTTCCCTAGCTTAACCTCTATTATACTATAGTCTTCAGGCCTTGCATCCGCTGCATCTATATTTTCCAGGGGTGTTGCGATGACCACAACTGTACTGCCTCCTATGTTGGTTTGGAGAGTATGGACCACCTGTGCTCTTTTGGGCTTCTTTGTTTTGGCATTTATGGCCATCATTTCAGCCAATGACAAGGGAGTTCCTATAGGCACCGCCAGAGCTTTTATTTTCTTTATGTCCACCAGCCATTGAGGTGGATGGGGTAGCCTTGCTGCCAATTCTTGCTCACTAAGATTCACTTTTGAATTTGGTGGTACATTCCTGGAGGTTATATTTTCTTCTAGCTCCTTCTCTTGTTCTTTTTCCAGTTCCTTTCTTGCTTCTTGCTCTCTTTCTATTTCTTGTTCTCTGGAACCCTCTATATTTTTTGCCATGCTGGCGTCTTCTACAAAATTATCCAGGATATTTTCTCTAGTTTCAATTTCTATATTCTTAGGGACCTCGTCCTCCCTGGTGTTATGGGCAGGTTCTTCATTTTCTTCTTCTGGGACCTCCTGGTCCATTGGCTATTGTTGTTCTTGGGCCCTATCAGCCTCATTTACTTCAACATTTTCTTCCTCTATTGGGACATCCTATGAAGGTGGATGAGGTCGCTGGCCAAAGTTCAACAAGGTGGCAGCTTTCATGACCTCTCCGAAAGTGCTTCAAGGCACTTGGTCACCCAAAGTCTCCAAAGGCACCTGGAGTGTGATGGTTGGAGGTATGATTTTTCCCTGGGGTCTGGGATCTCCTTCCATTAGGGGCTCATCGGTAGGTTTCCTTTGCATATCTATGGTCCTTTGGACCTATGGTTCTTCCTACTAGGAAATAGTATTTTCCTCTCAAGCCTCTTGCTCTGATATGTCCTTTTCTATGGGGAGTTCTTCTTCTGCAGGGGCCTCCTTTTCTTGAGCCTCGATTTCCTTCACTACAATATCAATGCCTTCTGGATCTCCAAAAGCTCATATGCTGAGAATGTGTCATCAAAATCATCATGTGGCAGAGAGGAGTCAGAGATATTTTCTGGTTTAGGGGAATCTGAACTTACATCTACTGGGGGCTTCTTGGGCATACCAAGAGGAGCAATTGGTATGGGGATCACTGCTATTTTCTTTTTCCTTACGAGAGAAGCCCCGGTGTCAAAAATGTTGGGTGAGCCGGCGGCTACCTGCATGTTGATCTGTTGGCTAGACAAATTTTTTAATTCCATCCGATTATGTAATTTTTCCATTAGAATCATGGGGATCTAAGGGGGTGCCTTAGGCACTGGGACTCCCTCCTTTTCCTTTCCTTTACTCACACTTGCTTCAGCGGGCGTGGCGGACAAAGAAGGTTTGGCACCGACTGAAGAAGAGATAGTCTTCATGGCCGCTAATTTCTTATGAGCGCTTTTGGGGCACACCTAGGAAAAATACTTGTGGCTCGCTTCTATGATGGGGAGGCATACCCCTTCAATCATCAAATCCTCATGAGGTGCCCAATCCACTAGAGGGAGGTCCAATTTATCCAGCCCCTATTCCTTGTACGCCAGATCTTCTAGTGGCCCACCATCATTGAAACCTTTCAGGAAATTCTGAAGGTCTAGTGCCTCCATGAGCCCTTTTCTCATTCTGCTATGACGCCAAGCCCTGAGATCAAATTTGTCTTGGAAATCCACCTAGAAATATTTAATGTCATCTTCATGTGGGGGGATGCCCTTGGTAATGCAAGGGAAATTTTTCCATAGGGGTCATAGTTCTTCTGGGTATGGTTGAATTCAACCAGTCCCAACCCTTTTAACTCATTATCTGCCTCCTAGGCTGTAGCGAGGCTGTATGTATAATCCTTGCTAGAAAAGGGGAATGGGACATTAGAGACCTTCTTCACCATGAAGAGGGCGTACAAATCCATCATCTACCTACAAAATTCCAAAAGAATAATCCTATCCCCGCAATACCAGGGAAGGAGGTAGGGCTTCCCATTGAAGCTTCTCACCCTAATGTAAGTGTGATGACTGAATTGAATGAAATACCAGCCATAGGAGTTGACTAGTGCCATTTTTCCTATGAGAGGTGGTACCCAAAATCTCGGGTAAGTGTAAGAATGTTATGGTAAATGAAGGCATTGTTTACCTGGCAAAAATTCTGGAAGCTTAGCTCCCACTATAATTGGGGATAATGATCCCAAGGTGTAACCTTTCCCAGACCATTTCCAAGCTCTCCAACTATTCCAAGGCACTTAAAAATTGGCCTTTGTTGTGCCAATGCCCATAGTACATATGAGGTCATATAAAACTATGAATGTTGGGCAACAGTCTGCATCTAAGTATCCACATGATTGAATATGATCGCCGCCTAGTTGAAACACTTGCTATGTGTTGTTATGCAGTATAAGAAATAATACATCCATGCCAAGAATTCCCAGGTGTGGGGCCATCCAAATATTCTGCACAAAAAATATTATGCCTGCTTGAATGGCCTCCATGAAATCCCTGCGGTGAATTTCCATTTTCATCCTTTTATAGTCTCACTTTGGAGACTTCAACCAGTGATTATTAAGGTGCTACCGGGAAATGATTTCGGCCTCACTGAACTCTTTTAGTGAGTTGGCCCTGGTGATTACTACGGACCCTTTGAAATGTGGAATTCCCAACCTGAAAGCAAAGGTGGGAGCGTCTAATGTGATGATTATGGCATGATATTGCAACGGCCAGGGATCTAGAAGCAATACTGATTGAGTGGCTAGATTGTATAATACTACCAGCTGCCTGATAAGTTTGGGGGACTGCACTATGCATGGGAAATTCACGACCTTGATGATGCTAAAGGCAGCTAAGCAAGTTGATATTTTGTCCCCTTGTTCTTTCAACCTGTAAATGGTCTGGATTAGACCTTGTAGTTTGGCCCAACTCCTGGGGTCTAGATCCATTATTTCTTGAACCTTGGAGTCTATTTTAGACCCTGCAATACCTCTCTCTATCAAATACTTGGAGGTTAATGGCAGTTTTGCCAACATTCTTTCTAGCTTTGATTTGGTGGCTGCCTTGGTGGAAGTAGTTGGTAATTCTGGGCTATCAGCAGGTGCAAAGTTGTCATACATTTTGAACAAGTTTACCCACAACCTACAAGACCAAAAAAACATCAGAACAAACAAGGATATAAACTCTGGGATACTTTCTACCTGCCTGCACCTATCAAGAAAATGTTAGCGCATATATCAAAAGTTCCACAGTATCTAAAAAAAAAACATAACTTAAGCATTTTGGGGTGTGCGAACACGGTGATAGAAAAAGAAGAGGACAAGGTCCTACTAGGAGTCTAGAGTCTGGACAAACTAGCTATTGCCAAAGTGATTGGAAAAAAACCATACTTTGGTCGATGTGTGCTGGAACGTGAGAGAATGGCAAGCGGCATAAAGAAAATTATGGCATTGATTAGGACAAGTGGGTCGACACTGGGAAAAAATTGAATGGCAAGTTGGACACATTTTAAATTCCATACATGGGAAATTAATCATTCCATTAATATGATGAGACAGAGGAGAGAGAAAGATGCCATGGTTTGAACCAGTGAGGTGTCAAGTTTGAACCATGGCAACCTTGTCTCGTCAAGCTCTATCCTGTCGGGTTGAAATTCATGATAGAGCGTGATGAACTTGATGCTCTAAAGGATATACACATCACTTATGTACAAAATATACACAAGAAATATAGGAGGGCTAAGGAATAAAGTGTATATACATAAAGTTACAGAAAATATACACCATATACACTAATATACACCCAAAATAGAATCTAGAGTAGCTACCCTAAAACAAAGCCAAAATGTACAAACATATACATTATCTGCATTATCCTACACCAGCATAGAGGGTAGACAACCCTCTAGTAGAGCTAACCCACACATGGGTGGGGAACCAGATGACAGAAATGCAAAGCAGAAATAGAAACAAAATGAAGCAAAAACAAAAACAAAACACAACAAACGAGGGAAAGAACCAGAAGCACCAACCTAGAATCCAAAGAACAGAAAAGGGAAGCAACACTAGACCCTTCTGCAATAGCTTTCACCTCCAACACCAAGAATAGCTACCAAAAATCAACTCATTTTTACCCACCAAGCTCAGAGGAACTTGTACTTAATTCACACTTAAATCGCCTTTGAATCGCTCTAAAAACTCTAAGTGTTTTAATTGCGGTAACTGTGAAAATTATAGGTAAATCCTATTTATACCTGAGGTAAAAGCAAGTTACCCTTCTCTCTGCAAACCCCAGAATAGGAAAACTTCTAGACTCCTAGCCTGGGGATTCCATGCGACCATACCTTCTTACAAAAAGAAGACATCGTGGCAGAGAATCCCAGACTCCGAGATCCAACTTCTAGAAAAGAAACAACCAACTCTGAGACTGGGTCCTGGAGACACAAGGACAAAATACAAAACAAAACCAACACCACAGGAAACAAAACCCAGAGAAGGAAAATAAAGAAGCAAAGGAAAAGAAGACAAGCAAAGAGCCAAAAGTAAAAAACAAAGGGGGACCCAACATTTTGCACACAAAATGTAGGGACAAGTATGCAGGGCATAACAGAACCTACTCCAAACTCAATGGTTTTAGATAGTTGGAAACCCAAATTCTCAAAAAGGTAATCATTGCAATAAATGTTGTTAATGTTGTTAATGACAACATTGACAACTTTTACAATTTTTGTATTCTTGCATACAAACTTGGTCAACAACTAAACAAACTTAACCAAAAGAAAATATAGGCTAAGTAAAACATCAAATATGTCTCCTAAACACTCCCTTGTCCAATTTGACCTCTAAATGGATAAATTCCACTTTTTCCACAACATTGGCAACATGTACACAACTTGGAAAACTTGGACAACATTTTCAAATAAGGTCACCAATGACCTAATGAGGCCTCCTAACCTATCACACACACCCTAGGACCCATCTAGTCCCATTATTGCACTAGTGGTTTGGCTAAGACCACTACAAGCCAAAAATCAAACTAGAAGCCCTAAGCTACCATCTAGCCTTACCTAGGTTCTCCTGCACCAATAGGGTAAGAAAATGAAAAACTAGTAGTGATATGCATGGTGGATGGAGGGATATAAGAACCCAATATAGATGCAATGTTTGAGGGTTTCAGCTTTGGGATATAGGGACAAAGGATGGATTTGAAGGATGGATTTGAAGGATGGAGAAGGTTGATTCTTTCATGCAAATGGAGGGAGATAAGATGTGGAAGGGATATTAATATCTGTAGAGTAC
Organism: Thuja plicata; assembly: GCA_018584345.1. Classification (NCBI taxonomy): domain Eukaryota; kingdom Viridiplantae; phylum Streptophyta; class Pinopsida; order Cupressales; family Cupressaceae; genus Thuja; species Thuja plicata. The sequence goes on from MU224450.1 coordinate 720,826, forward strand.
TTTTCATGACCAAGGATCTTCTCTTTAGAATTCATCGTTATATCAATAGGTGCATGAGTAGATTTAATAGGATAAAGTTTGATAGGAGCAAGTGAACCTTAAGGGTATTTATTTTTATGCAAGTGATTTGGAGGAATGATGGTTTATTCAAGTGGATATAGAGGAGTATGACAAGGAGATGATGGGATGCTCTGATCTTGATAAGGATGTTTAGATGGTGTATAAAGGGTACTTTGATATTGATTTTCAATAGGCTCATTAGAGATGGTGGAAAGGATATTTTGATCTTTCTTGGGAGGTGGATAATATAGAGGAGGTGTGATGGAAACTATAATTGAAACAATTTTTATATTTCCATTGATGTCAAACCTTAATTGGTAAGACGGTTTCTATCTTCTAACATTCCATAGCAATTTATTGATGAAGAAGATTTTAAAAGGAGAGATAACAAGAATATTTGATGAAATGGTTGAGTTATGTGAAACTAAAATGGGTACTTTATGAGATCGCACCTTGACAAGGTAATATATTATTTATCTTAAGTCTAAGTGAAGTTTCGATGACTACAAGATTAGTCTTGACAGAGTTACATAGTAGAAGATTAAGGAACTTATGTTTGTGATGAGTGATGCGAGTGTCGATCAAGCACCAGTACATGCTGAGAAAATTTAGTTTTGACCAAGCATTAGTATTTTCTGAGTGTTAGTAAATTACCAAGTTATTTATTGATGACAGAGCTAAAGAACACAGTATTGACTAAGTGTCAATATTTTGATAGTTTGAGAGAGATTTGAGATCCTAGCTAACATAGTTCATTTTCTTGGGATATGTGAACCGTATTTAAGATAGGGATGATTGTTGTGGAGAATTAAATGAGAATTTAATATATGTTTAACCATTTTCATGTATATATTCAAGAAGGAGTTTTAGGATGTATTCTACAATGTAGATGTAAATGAAATGTTGGAAGGATTTGTTGGATCTAACCAAACCCTAACATCTATGGTGATGATTAAGCAGCAATATATCAAGCTACCTGATCAGAGAGGTATAAGATTAATCTAATTTTAGGTTTTATGTATGTGGTATGTGTGTGTATTTTGTGGTTCCTGCAAGATGCAACACAACACTTCAATAAGTCATTATATTAGTGCAAAATATAGAATAATCCATAGAATTAAACACTAAAACTGACTTATTGCTTCCTATCTAAGAGGAGTGTGAAGAATGAAATAATTGCTCTCACATTATGCATTAATCAGTGACAGATACAACCTAGAATGGAAGATTCAATTGAAAAAAAGCCTAAATTCTCAAGAAATAGTTCATTTTAGTTCTAGAAATGAAGATTATAACAATGCAAATGAGATTTACTCTAAAATGCATAAAGATTTATAATAATTCTAGCAGCATAAGTTTACTTCTAAAATTAGGGGCAGTGTTAGGATGCTTTCAACAATTAAGAATTAGGGGCCCATTGAGCTTAAAATTCATTCTATTTATAGAATAATTAGGTGAATGAGAGGTTGAGATTGAAAGTGGAAGTGGAAGAGAGGTGGAGATTGAATCTTTGGTGATCCATGTGAGGTGATCCAAGTGATTTTACTCCCATTGGTTAGGGAATTGACTTTCCCTTTTTGTAGATGGGAATGTAATTTGGGGATTTATTTAATTCGCTTTTATTAATTACTTTAGCCATGTTTTGAATTGTTTTAATTGAATTGAATTATTTTTTATTTAATTCAATTATTTTGATTTAATTGATTTAATTGACTAAGGCAAATAATTGGATGTAGTGATTAAAACCACTTAGGAGATTAAATTTGATTTAATGAATTATGCCAATAAATTGAAGAATTATCTTGACATAATTAGGGGTATGATCATACTTAGGGAAAATAGGTTTTATGGTCAGAGTAGACCAAATTAGGGTGGTTACATTTGCCCCTCTTTAAAAAGATGTGTGAGCAGCACATTGATTCAAAGAAAGTTTTTGATGTTGACTTCAAAAAGTTTGAGAATTTTGCACTTGATCGAACGAAATGTTTGATGAGATCAATCTCGCACTTGATTGAAGTAAACTAAAAGAATTGACTTTGAACTTGATAAAACAAAGGTAAATAAGCAAAGATCTTGAAGCTACCAATTTTGAACTTGGTTGTCGTCCAAAAATTGATAATATCAACTCCAACCTTGATCGAACAAAGGTCAGTACGAAGCTGCCAAGAGCTTAATAAGAATATAAGAAAGAGTAGACATAGGATATCCAGTGTAGTGCCCCACTGACCCTATACGAAAAAAAAAAAGAGAGAATTGAAGAAGTGAGCGAAATAAAGTAATTCGAGTGAGGAGAATGATTCGAGTGGTGGGAATTAAACATCATGACAACGAGGTAAGTAATCTTTTAGCTTGACTTGCCTTATTATTTTGAAAGTGTTACTAAGAGTAGAAATCAAGCATTATCTTTATTTAAGTATAAATTGTGAAAGAATGTTTTGGATTGTACCTTATGGTGCCATGAATGCACTTTGGATTACTTATATAGTTATATTATTAAATAGAACTATTACCCACCTATACGTGAAAATCCTTTCGAAAGAAATATTAGAATTGTTATAACTTTATGAGAAGAGCTTTGAAAAGAACAACTTAGACAGGACACAACATCAAAAGCACACATGTCCCTTTTGTTATTATTTATTTAAAGTAATAAATTTAATATTGGTAATTGTATCAACACCCATTTATTAATGATGTGAGTGTCACCCTAAGGAGTAATGCATA
>MU224450.1:740309-754486 GCA_018584345.1 Thuja plicata
CAACTTCTTCTTTCTCATTATGACTGGAGATGTGTAAGGATTTCTTACCATGGATTGAGGCTTTGAAAGTTGTTTCACTTTTAGGTTCAGTCTTCAATCTTGATATCTCAAATGCAGAGATTTTGCTAATCAAAGTCTCTCTCATGAAGTCTTGTGAGAATTGCATGGTTTCCTCTAGAATACTTATCTTGTTTTCATAGTCTGATGTTAAAGTGGTTAGCAACTTGTCCATTATATCTTCTTCTGATATTTCTCCACCATTATTTTTTATTCCAGAGACTGCTTCATTTATCCTCTGATTGTAAGCTCTAATGTTCTCTTCAGGGAACATCTCAAGACTGTTGTATTTCTTTTTCCATGTCTTCCTGTGTTCATTCTTTACTTGAATATCTCCTTCAAAAATATCTTCTAAATACTTCCATATGGTATATTCTCTATCAATTTTCTTGATCTCAGAAAATTCACTGTCAGATAAGGCGCTGATTAGGGCTTCTTTGGCAATTGCATTATTGGCAAATGTTTCCTTTTTTCTATTAGTAGCATTATCCTTTGCAAGGTCTTTCAGAGATGGAATCACAACTTCTTGTGTAGCAATTTCAAATATCTCAAAGCCAACACACTATAGATGTGTTATCATTTTTTTTTTCCAATCCAAATAATTTTCTCCATCAAACTAAGGGCTTTCTTTTCTGAAGTAAGACATCTGATCTACCTTAAGCTATTAGGCTTCTTCTCCAAGGCACTTGGCTCTGATACCAATTTTTAGAATAGTCCCAAGGGATAACTGAGAGGGGGGGTGAATCAATTATCGGTAACTTTAATTCTTTTTCTTCCTTAACTTCAAAATACAACAAAGTAAATGCTTAATTAGATAACAAAGTACACAACATACAATTTGATTACAGGGAAACCAAATGGTAAAAACCCCTATGAGAATTAGCACCCACAATGAACTATACTTGTTTATAGAAATCCCTATTAGAAGATATTTCAACCCTGTTAGGAGTTGTACTTTACAATGCAATAATTATAGTGACCCGGTTAAGGGTCGGACCCTGTTAGGAGTCTTTTACAAATAACCCTGTTAGGGTGGTGGACTCACTGTCTAAAAGCTCACTTCTTGATGGTGAAGGATACAACCTTCTATATAATAGATATGCACTATATCTAATGATGAAATATAGAGTAGACCTATTGTCTTGATTAGTTCCAGTGTATTACAATATTTCACTTCTTCTTCACATAGACTCTTGATGAATGAACCACATCTGATATTCTGCTCTGAACATCTTTTGTCTCTTTTTTGTATCATTCACGCTTAGCGTATCACAACTAACTTGCTATAAGTATCTTTCTAATAGTATGAGATCATGGGACCTGTAAGAAAACTCTTCATAAAATCCTTGTCAGCTCTACTAAGCATGCAAGCATTATTACAACCGTGCAAGTATAAATTGAATAGACGTGATGCTTCACTAAGTCGGCCTCACCAAATTAACTCTAACTTTGCAATCTTCTTGAAACATGTTTGGCACCTTTAGATGAATATCATCAACTCATAACTAATCATTAATATACACACATATATCCTAAAGATAGGTGCAACTCAAGAAACATGTTACATACATCGACTCTAAATAGATACTCTTCCAGAGCTGTAACTGCCAATAACAAAATTACACAACTTGACTAAAACATCATATCTAGATCTGCGTGTATGAACATAACATAATAAACATGTCAAAAACATGTATTTAACCATGCAAGTCTTCATGTCATCATCCTGATAAGTACATACAGAATTACTACTGTGTATTATATGTTGTCATCAATGACAAGCATACAATCAATCAACTGCTTAGAATCAAATCTCCAACATATATGTGAGATTAACTTTATTGGAAATTTCAATCCAATGTAGTGTTTAGAAACATTGGTTGATTAAAGTGTTGAGAAACACTAGTTTGTTTTTTATTAAAGTGTTGAAAAACACTAGTTCATTTAAAGTTCTTGATTAAAGTGTTGAGAAACACTAGTTTGATGTCTGTTACAGGTAGGTGGTGTTGAAGAAACACCTTTATTTTGTGATAGTGATGTTTAAGTGAAAGTATTGAGAAATATTGTTTTGAGAGGCAAACCATCCTCGACAAGATGCTTAGGACAACCGAGTAGACGTGAACTGACCATGCTAGCAAAGATGCCCCTACTGCAGAATGACTATTCCTAAGACACAAATGCAGACAAATCCCAAAAAAGGATGGGACATTTGTAAGGAATAAGAGTCACCAAATAGCATAGGTACAGGTATGAAGGTTTAGTGTCATCAGTGCATTAATAGATAGGGCACAGAGTTTGAGTGATGTATGTTTTCCAGTGTGTAGAAGATTCGTAAAAGATTACCAATTCTAAAGCATGATCACATTTGTGTGCCCCTAATGTCTAGAAAGATGTAGGGAATTACAGATGGATTCATAGATCAGAAGTGGATCAAAAAAAGTGGATGAAGTGGGTGAATTCCACCCTTAAGGACATTCTCCTCAATATTAACCAATCTAGGGAAAAAGAATATAGCAATGTAGGCTCATACAATGGTGCTAAATAGAAGATAGGATAATGACCTAACCTCATAAAGAGTATGTAGAATATCATGTAGTCAAAAAGATTGGACATTTCAAGAGAGTTCTTAGAACTTTTTTTTCCTTTTTATTTTGTTCTTCCTTTTGATCAAGACCGAGGGGTCAACTAATAGGATTAGTGTAATCAAGATAAGGGATGGTGTAGGATTAGTGTGAGAATAGTGAGTTTTGGCTTAGAATAAGCAAGATCATGATAATGTGCAATGGATAAGAGCAAGTGAGTAAGGTAATAGATGCCAATATGCAACATGTTCATGAATAGGCTCAACCTTGTCAAGATCACCAGATGGAAAATGGATGGAAGATGTGATGGATAAGATTTCATGGAAGGAACTTGCCCCCCAAGTGAAGACTACAAGTAGGAGGAATTATGTGTGATGCATGTTTGCCAGATTTTCATCATGCTACTTATCCAAGGCACCACAAGAAGTGGTTTTCACCATAGGATGAATATTCTTCTCTTTAATTTTTCTACCAAGGTGCCTATTTTACCAAGTTTTCACCAAGGCACTTTTTCTCTTTTTTCAATCTCCCTATTTTATCTTTATTTTTCTTTTTCTGATTTTAAGGAGGAACTTATGCATCTTTCTCTTTGGATAGTTCTCTTTTGAAGGATATGCTATGATAGGCCAAGAAAACTAAAAGTATGCTCAAAGATGTTGATAGGGTGATGAAAATGGTATGAAATGGAGGATAAGGGAGATGGAAGCCAAGATTGTATGCAATGGACTAGATGAGAGGAAGAGAAGGAATATAAGGACCCAATATGGAAGGATAGTAGGTAGGGGTAGGATATTGAGTGCGGTAGGGAGAGTTTCATGTAGACAAGATCAACATTGACACACATCTTGAAGGATGGTGGAATGATAGATGAAAATTGTTTGAAATGGATTTACGTTTTGATATGGATCTTGGTATACGAGGACCAAATATGGATGAAGACATATTCAAAACAATGGATTTTAGGACATGAGGACCCAAAATAGGTTGAGGAGATGAAAAATGTTTGAAAGGAGACGAAGTGGAAGCCTTTGGAAGCTTGGATGCCAATTCTCATTTTTCTTTTGTGTTGAAGTCTTTTAAGAGTGACTTGGGAATCCACATAGCTTGTGATTTTCTTTTTGTGTCCAAGTCCTTTAGAATAGACTTGGGAATCCACATAGATTTTTCTTTTCTTTCGAATGTTTTAACATTCACTTCATTAATGAGGGATTTCGAAATCCACATTTTCTTTGGTGTTCTTTGCTTAGTGGACCTTTGTGGTCGCTGGAATGTTTCTTTTTTCTTTGTATTCACTTGTCGATTAGATTGGACATAGTGATCCTTATGTGTAAGAAGATTCTTCAATTTTTGAGTTCTTTGTTTGACATCCAAATTGCTTCCAAAAGACTTGGGATTTTTGGATGAATAAGGTCGATATGGATGGTTCATATGGAGTGATTGATATGGAGGTTTTGAAGATGCATATCTTTGTTGATCTTCATAGTAGATAGGGTAAGTGGATGGAGGGATATATGGACCCAATATAGATGGAAGGCTTGAAGCTTTTAGCTTTTGGAAATAGGGACCAAGGACAAATTTGGAGGATGGAGAAGGCTAATTCTTGTGTGCAAATAGAGGAATATAAGGTGTGAAATGAGTATCAACATATTTAGAGTGATCTTTTCAACCAAGTATCTTTTGTTGAGAATTCATCTTCATACTCATAGGCTCGTGAGTAAATTTGATAGGAGAAACTTTGATAGGAACCATTGATGCTTGAGGTGACTAATTGTCATGTAAGGATTTTGGAGGAATAATGGTTTCTTGAGATGGATATGGGAGGGTATGTGAAGGATATGATGGGATATGTCAATCTTGACAAGGGTCTTTGTATAGTGTAAGAAGAGTACTTTGCACTTTTTTTCAATAGGATTTTTAGTAGTATATGGAATATCCAGATCTTTCTTAGGAGATGGAGGGCTATGTAGCTCTTAAGATGGAGGAATATCTTCTTGAAAAGATACAAGCGGGTCATCTTCAAATTGTAGGTATTCTTCATCAAATGTTGGAGGGGATAGGATAACATCTTGATCTTGATCATTAGTAAGACTTGTTTCTTCATATTTTGTTTTATCCTCTTGACATGGATCCACTCCAGAGGAAAAGGTAGGAGTTTCAATATTTATAAGGGATACTTGAAGGGTTGCTGGGGAATCACTCAAAATAGGAATTGAAGAACATGGAAGCTTAGGGTCTTTTATCTTAGGAGCATCGAATATACATGCAGCAAGATTTAGATTAGCTTGGATTTGTTTTAAAGGAAGCCCTTGAAGGTAGACATAGTTATCATGAAAAGCATTAGGATCTTTGTGTGATGGAGGACATTTGGATATCCTTGAATTTTTGTAAGATGGAGAAATAGTGGAAGAAGTAGAGATATTATGTAGCTCATTTATAGACATAGGTTTATGATTTTGATCATACTTGGGATTGGTATCTTTATTTGATAATTCATGAGTATCTTCAAATTTGATTATGGAATCATCAATTAGATATTAGATTTTATCTTTTAACTCCATGCAATGTGAAGTTTTATGCTCACTATTTTGATGATAGGAACAATAGGTACTCACAAATGACATTCCGCATGAGGTGGTTTGAGGCAATGTGATGAGATTATTTTCAAGAAGCTCTGCTAGCATTGTTTCATAATATCATCTCAAAGGAGTAAATGCTCTATCCCTTTGACATGTAGATCCACTTAAACTCTCCAAAGAGATGTTGGATTCAAGATTATGAGGTCATTGATCAAAGATAGGATTGACATGATTCTGTGAAATAATCTCTTGATCAAAGATAGGATTACCATGAGTAGGTCTCTCCTTAGTTGAAGAATGTGGAGACATGCATGAATCATGATCATAGAGAAGGGGAAAGATTGATCTTAGTGGAGATCCCTTTGATGAGGTATCTTTCTCTTCTTTTAAGTCTTGAATTTCAGATTTCAAATCTTGCATTTTTTTAGAAAGGGCCTTAATGAGAATCTCTTCTTCCTTGGTGTTAAGACCATAGGGTTTATCCCATTTGTTTTCAGCCATTGTAAGATTGTCTTGATCAAATTCTTGGAATGGTGCCAAAAGGATTTCCGAATTGTCCCCAAATGTGTGAGTTTGGGTTTGATGTTTCAAAGTGATTGATTCTAGTGTCAAAGGGTTAGAATGCCCTAATAATAAGTTGGGAACCATTGAGAGTTGATTGTTTGAAGTGAGTGACTTTAGCGTTAGAGGGTTAGAATGCCCTAATAGTGAGCTGGGAATCAAGATGTTTAGTTGAGTGTAAAGACCACGCGATTCGGGACCAACTATGAAGATCCAAAAGGAAATGCAAGGTAGAATTATAAGAGAGTTGTGAAATAGTGAAAGATGGACCAGTAAAAGAAATAAGACCATACTGAAGAGCCAAAAGGGTATCCAAAAGTACTAAATTCTTCTGAGAAACAAGAGTGCAACTGCTCTCTATTTTGGACGTGACACTCTACAGGCAATCTAGAAAAGACCAGATGCGAGCTTATGTTAAACCAGATGCAAGCCTAAGTATCTTGGATACAACCTTTCTCCCTAAAAGTTATACAAGAATGACCAGATGTGAGCTAATACACTAAATGTGAGTTTTCACAACTAAAAGCAAGCCAGGACAGACTAAAGGTGACTCTATGATGTTCTATCAAGTTTTTGTCTGATTTGTCTTGAAGTTTGTGCAAATTTGTCTGACACTAGGTTGTTTTTGAGACTTCCAATGAGTGAAAAAAATAGTATGTAGCCAGAGGATTGAATTTTATTTCTTTTTTGAATGATTTATCTTTTTAATGAGCTTTCAAACACATCAAACATTTTTTGCATTGTTAGAGGTGAACAAAAATATCCTTAATCCCTAGTGTCTAAGCATAGGATGAAAATCTTTGCTCATTGACTCAGGTACACACACAAATGCTAATTAGAATATGGCTATCACCAACCATGAAATGGCTCTTGTTATGATAACATATTAGCCAACTCCAAATGCAAGTGAGGGCATGAAATGACGAGCATCTTGGGGCAATTACTTTTTTTCTTGCACAAAGATTATCACCCTTTCGAGGGTGAATTGCGTAGTTTGACTACAAATTTTTTGTTTATGATGGGGAAATCTATTCAAAACCATCTCTCATAGAATTTCACAAGGAAAAGTTGAGGTGTATAGCCCTATGAGTACTCAAATATGTGTAGTCTCACAAGAAATATTCAAGCAGCTCCGCTCTACACATACCCGAGCATGTTCAAGGAATGATGTCAAAATTCCAAGAACAAAACTGGCTCCATCTTCCGAGGCTTTGGCCTAGAAGGAAGAAATTATTTATAGTGAGTTGGAAGGGTTGGCGTAAAACTTGTCCTCACTTGGGTCATTCCCGAGAGTTTTTTTCCTCAATCGGCAGGCCCTCTAATGTTTAATAAGAATACAAAGGATTGGTGAGCTTAGGGTTTCAAGTTTTTTTATTCTTCAAAATAAGAAGAGATACTCTCCTAGTCCATGTCATTTTATCCCAACAACACTTCAATCACTTGTTCATTCCCTCAAATGACTTCACTCACAACTCAATCCCCCATGTCAAGTTTTTGATTCCTCCACTTGGAAGGAAGAGCAAATCCTCTAATGAGACTGAAAAACAAGCTTAAGTTTGATTTATATATTCCTAAGTTAATGAAAACACAAGTACTTGAAAGAAAAGTTTGTTTGTTCTTTGACCATAATATTTAATGCTTTTTGTTCAATTACAAATCCCAAATTTAGACAATAAAGTTCTTTTTTCCAAAAATTTTAAGTGACTTGTGTTGTTCAATAACTTGTCCAAAGGGAAATTTAAACAGTGAATCATGTTTAATTAGTCCCACAAAGTATAATTATTTGCCTTGTTCAATTACTTTGCCAAAATGAGTTAAACAATGACTTTGTTTGCCTTGGTCATTTACTCCAAATTCCTCTCAAATTTTAAATCAACTTTTGATTTTCTAATTTTTCTTGAAGGAAAAGAGCATACTCATCTAATTCATTTAACAAATGACTAGAAAATGTGTTTTAATTTGAAAATTTGAAGAATTAAGAACAAGTTAATCTATTAAAAATTTCAAAGCTCAAGTTAACAATCCCTTTTCCACCCTTTTTAAGAAAAAAAGGGTATAGACAACAATCTGCAAACAAATATTAGGTTGCTTAACAAACAGAGGAAAACCAGATGAAAAGATTAGTGGTTAGACAAGAAAAATCCAAGTCAAACAATGAAATCTGATCCTATTTTCCCTGAATGTGATTTTTTTTACTCAATGCGACTGTATTTCCCAAATGCGACCCAAGATTTACCAGATGTGATGCTTTACGAGAAGCAATTCAAGGTTCCCCATATGTGAGCTCCAAAATCTGATATGCGATGCACTTTTTGAGATGCGATGCAATTTCCCTAAAACAAGCCTTGATCAAAAAATGTGACTCTGTACCTACAAATAGAGAAGATAAATTAGCTCAAAATGAAGAATAAATGAGGTAAAATCTGGGATTCTGCCCCATGGTAGGCGCCAAAAATGTGTGTGTATTTTGTGGTTCCTGCAAGCTGCAACACAACACTTTAATAAGTCATTATATTAGTGCAAAATATAGAATAAGCCATAGAATTAAACATTGAAACTGACTTATTTCTTCCTATCTAAGAGGAGTGTGAAGAATACAATAATTGCCCTTAGATTATGCATTAATCAGTGACATACACAACCTAGAATGGAAGATTCAATTGAAAACAAGCCTAAATGCTCATGAAATAGTTCATTTTAGTTCTATAATTGAAGATTATAACAATGAAAATGAGATTTAATCTAAAATGCATAAAGATTTCTAAGAATGCTAAGAATAATTTTACTTCTAAAATTAGGGGCAGCATAAGGATGCTTTCAACAATTAAGAATTAGGGGCCCATTGAGCTTAAAATGCATTCTATTTATAGAATAATTAGGTGAATGAGAGGTTGAGATTGAAAGTGGAAGAGAGGTGGAGATTGAATCTTTGGTGATCCATGTGAGGTGATCCAAGTGATTTCACTCCCATTGGTTAGGGAATTGACTTTTCCTTTTGTTGATGGGAATGTAATTTGGGGATTTATTTAATTCCCTTTTATTAATTACTTTAGTCATGTTTTGAACTGTTTTAATTGAATTAAATTGTTTTTTATTTAATTTGATTGTTTTGATTTAATTGATTTAATTGACTAAGGTAATTAATTAGATGTAGTGATTAAAACCACTTAGGAGATTAAATTTGATTTAATGAATTATGCCAATAAATTGAAGAATTGTCTTGACATAATTAGGGGTATGATCACACTTAGGGAAAATAGGGTCTATGGTCAGAGCAGAACAAATTAGGGTGGTTATAGTATGAGGTTAATTTAGTTTATTGGAAAAATCTAAGAAGGAAGAAAAGGTTGAAGAGAGTAGTACAGGAATGCACAGTGGTGATTTCATGAAGGATTTCTGAGCAGATCTAGATGACAGAGATGACAATGAAGCCCAGTCAGTGAATTAGAATTTTGAGCTATAATTGGATCTATATTTGCAAAGTGAGTTGTATGTTTCATATCATAATTTGTTGTTACTTTCTAAACATTGTATCAGTTGCAAGATCCTTTTAAACAAGGTTTACCTAACAACCATATTGTTAAATCCTTTAATCAAGGTGACATTCTAATGAAATGGTTTAAGCCCTCTAACAAGGCTCACTTTTAATTGGGTGATTAAATCCTTTAACCATGTCACATTTAACAGTGTGTATTGTAACCTTTAACCAGGTTGGCTTTTCACAGAGCTCACTTCAAAAGAGTGAAAAAATGGTAGCATGTTACTAGTGGTTTTTCCCATATTGGGTTTCCATGTTAAATCTTGGTGTCATACTTGTGTGAATGTTATTTGATGTGTTTTATTGTTAAGAGTTTTATATTTTGCAAGTTTATTACATTAGGACAGTAAACTGCAAGTTTATATTATTGACTATATGCTATAGAGACTGAGTGGATTTGAGTTGGTTGAAGTGTTTGAAAGTTCAATTGGTACATCTGGACCTAGGATAATTGATTCACCCCTCCTCTCAGTTATTATGAATCATTCTAACAATTGTTATAAGAGCATTGTGGTGCTTGTAGATAAAAGTTTGAAGGTACTTGAAGCTAAAGATCAAGATGTATAAAAATGAGGTATCGATGTTGAATAAAGAGAACTTCCTTGCATGGAAAAGTTTGATGAAGTTACCCCTAGCTGTAATTGGAGATGCTGAAAACTACTATGTGGAAAATGATTACATAATAGTGCCTACTATTATGACAGCTCAACAGATGAAAGAAAAATAAGAACACAACCAAGCAATGTCAGAGATTGCATCATCCCTAATCTATCCTAAATTTGAAGACATTAAAGATTGCAAAACTGCAAAATAAATATGGGATACACTAGAAACTATCTATGGAGGTGATAAAACTATACTGAGAGACAAATTTGAAAGCATGAGAGGTAAGTTTCATGAAATTAGAATGCAAGATGGTGAAACTATTCTTCAATATTGTAGTTGAGTTAAGGAGGTTGTAAATGTTATTAGAGCAGCTAATAGAACTATTAGTGATGATACCATTATTAGCAAGGTAGTGAGAACCTTACTTCCTATATATGCTATTAGAGTATCTTCTATACAATAATTAAGATGTACTCCTAATAACAACTTAACTCTGAAAGGTCTTGTTGGTAGACTTACTGCTTTTGAAATGTCAAATTTTGATAATTTCACTCCTCATCATGTTGATTATGCATTCAAATCACAATTGACTCTTCGTAAATCAAAGAAAGGAAAAGAAAGACATGTGAATAGCAACAGTGACACTTATGATGAAGATCTTGATGAACTTGAAGCACTTATGGCTAGAAGACTACTGAGAAGAGGAAAATTTAAAGGTAAACTTCCTATAATCTATTTTTCATGTAACAAAGTTGGCCATATTGCTACAAGATGTCTTGATAGGAATGACAAGGATCTCATAGTGATCTAAACATTGGTTCTCATAGTGATCTATACTTTGGTTCTCATAGTGATCTAAACATTGCATGAACCTTAAAATATCTTGATCATCCTGGAAAACCTGCTAGTTTTATATGTTGTTCGGGACAACTGGTCTTGTTTTAACTTCAAGTATTGATACCCCATGTAAGGTCAAATCATCCTTTTTCATAGCCACATTTGCTAGAAAATCAGCCATAATATTTTTTGACCTTTCTATCCAATTTATATTAAAGGCATCAAACATCTCAAGTTGATACAAATAGCATGTTTGTACATTTTCAATCTATCATTCTTCACGACATATTTAGATCTCACCTGTGCTACCACCAACTCAGAGTCACCATAAACCTTTAAACATTTTATACCATGTTTGGTAGCAATTTCAATTCCTAATAATAAAGCCTCATACTCTGCAATATTATTTGTACATTGAAAATCTAACAGAAATGAGTATTTAAAAGTTGTACCTGATGGAGATATGAACAATACCCCTACCCCTGATCCTTGTTTAGAGAAAGCACCATCAAAGTACATTTTCCACAATCCATCTTCTTGCAAGATTGATTCTCTATTCAAAAGTTCAGCTTCTTGACTTTTATGCTCATCTCTTTGCATTCTAAAATTTTCCATGTCTATGTCAATGCAACAATTCACATGAGTATCCTCATATTTTTCTATCATGTGGGGAGTTCAGCTCTCTCTCAAGACATTGACGTTCTCTCTAGCAATTTTGAAAGTAGCATATGATAAATCATTTTGTATACTACCACCCATTGAAGCACTCTATTTTCTTGATAACAACATGCCATAATGAGGTGGTATGTCAACCACTAGAACATTCATTGTCATCACTACATCAGGGCAAACCGCTAGTCGATAAGGCATAGCCTCAATAGTTCCAATTACAGGGACCTCTTTGGAATCCATAGCTCTGCATCTTCCATGAGGTGTATCAACTTGTAGCCCCATTGCCTTCATGATTTCAACTGGCATGATTGTATTTGAGGCTCCTGAATCAATCATGCAATTCTTGAGCATTTTATCATTAATTATCAATGAGAGAAAAAATGGGTCAACAACTTTTGGAGAAGAAGTTGCATTTAGGAATATTTGAGGAATTTTAGATGTCAGCACCCCCAATTCATTTCCCTTTGTAGTTGGATTTTCAGAAACCACCACTGGACCCTGAACCTTTATTGTGGGTACACTATTTAATAATGACATCACTTTCTCTTTATGTTCTTTGATCCTCATCATTTCTAAAAATGGAACCTTAACTATCATCTGGGATAGGCACTGACCCATGTCTACTGGAGTATACCTCACATCTAAACACTTTGATTTGTCAATAATAGCATCATTTTCCTCATTGTGTTCCTTTTGAACAGACTCAGGAACAACATTTGGCTCTATGGCTTTTGTAACAATCCTGACCTTGTGTTTATTTACACTTTCATTAGGTCCTTCCTTTTTCTGAACATACTTAGTGTCTACCTTGTTTACCTTTATAAAGACACCTAAAGGTTGGCTACTAGTTCCACCTAGCACCCTGTTCCTTAAGTGATAATTGCTTCTAGCTTTATTCACTAACTCAGCAATAATTATAGCCTTCTCTTCATCTAAAGCTTTCCTTATGAGTGGAACATCCTGACCTTCTTGAGCATAACATCTTATACTGTCATCAGTTTCATCAGTCTCACTATCAGATAAGATCTGTTGGTGATGATTCTCAATCCTTTTTTGTGAGACATAGAAATCATGATTCTCCTCCTCATTGTTTGAATCAACATCATGGCATGAAAAGGTATTGGTCATACTATGATCACAATGTTCCCCTTCATCCCTTTCCTATCCCTCACTTGCCCTTAAATCCAAGGAGACAACACAAAAATCAGGATTATGAGGAGCGTCACAAGCCTCACACCATGTCTCCTCATTGTAGAAATGGATAGAATTTCTATGTAGGGGGTTTGGAGTTTTATTGTCTATTTTTTCCCTTTTAGGTGCAATAATAGGCTTTCCATCTTTGAACTGAGTTCCATACGAATGATTTTGCATTCTATTCTGAGGATTATAAGTAGTATTGAAAGAAGGTCTATTATTCTAAGGAGCCCTATATTCCTTATATTCCAACTCTTTCAAATTGCTCTTGCTAAACCTTGCATCATCCCTCCTATTTAGTTTACCAGACACTCTTCTATTCATTTCAATATTGACTGCTATTTTATAAGCATCAGTAAGAGTTCTGGGGTTTTAATCTCTCAGAGCATATCCCATCTTGGAATCAAAGGGATTTAAATAAGTTGCTAGACATACCTCTTCATCTAGCTTTATCTTCTGGAATAGCTTATGCATAGCTCTTTGAAATCTTGTGTTAAACTCAGTAACCTCTTCATTGTAATTTTTCTTCATATTATTGAACTCATTCAATAAAAATCCTTTATTTGTTTTGTCTCCATACTGATCTTTAAATAATTCAATCAACTCATCCATAGAAACAACAGAGCCATTAGCAAGGCTTCTAAAACATTCTCTTGCATCCTCAACAAGGGAATGAACAAATAACTTCATTAGTACATCTTCATGGGTGATATTCAAGTCATCAACAAAGTCAATGAATTTCCTTAAATGTGTTTCACAAGAAATCACATTATTACTAGCAAGCTTTGGGATTTTGTCTCCTATATCACCCACATCTTTAGGAAAAGCATTAGGGTATCTAGGGATACCAACAAAATCAAATTGTTTGTACCTCTCATTATGCAGTGGTTTCCTTTGAAAACTATCATTTTCTTTAGCCGTAGTAGCTTTTCCTCTAAAAGTTGTATTATTCTCTGGTTCAATATAAGAATATTTTGAAGATTGTAAAAAATCTATCTTTTTCTTCATTTCAATTGTGGCAGCTTCCATTTGTGCCTTTTCCAACATTTTTTCCATGGTTTCTTTTTCAATTCTCAAATTTTCTAAATCAATTTCTAACTCAGACATTTGTTCAACCATAGGCTTTTGAAATTTAGGTTCTTGATCTCTATGTTCACCCATCTTTTGTTTCCCCTATTTATTTGTAAAATAGAAGCTTTATGAGTGAATGGTATTTCTTGGTTCTTCTGAGACCTCTCTGTTTCTTTCATAGTTTTGTGTTTTGGAAGTCTTTTTCTATTGTTATCAAGAGCCTTATGATCATTCCTTTTCTTTCTCATTTCTCTGTCTCTCTTCATTTGTTGAACTAGGGCAAGTTGTTTCAAAATAAACTTCTCTTCATTGGTTAGCATATTAGAAGGGGCATCTTCTAAATCTGAACTAGGTGTAGTAATCTCTTCTCTCTCATTTGAAGTAGAAGTAACTGTGGGTGTATCTAATACTCTTTCAGTAGCCTCCTCATAATCTGAAGTATTTCCATCATGAGAGTGCTGAATAGTATTCATATCATTCCTG
>MU224450.1:762646-791238 GCA_018584345.1 Thuja plicata
GTGAGTGCTCCAAGTTGCGGTTGCACTATTTGGCCTAGAATAGGGAAAGTGTCCCTAAAGCCATTTTGAAGACAAAGTGGATTTGCATCTTCCTTGCATTGGGAGATTGGTGGAACCTTCTTGAAAGTTTATTTGCAGTGTGTTGAGGATCATTTGTGTGATCCAAGAGTTTGGAGAGTGAATTTGTGGGTTGGTAAGCCCTAGGAGCAATCTAGGCAATTTGGGTCATTCCGGTGTGCCACTCTGCATCACAATGACTAGTTTGAAATAGAGTACTATAAGCCAAGATATGGTTTTGAGAACATAAACCAATGAGACAAGGATTTGCATCCTTCTTCCTTTTGATTTTAGAAGGGATAACCTAATGATTCACTCTCTAAAGAATCAACAAAGTGGACACTGTCCTGCTGACATAAGTCCTTGATGAGTTCAGCTCATATATTTTAGTGATAAGTGTGTTTGGAATAATTTTGAATGTTTTGAAAACTTAGATGATGATATATTATAAGACCCAGACCTAGATCAGTGCCAATCCTTTGGGTTATAGAGTCAAAATCTTGAAGTTTCATATAAACAAAACACTGTAAGCTGCCTTACAACCTACATGCAATTAAGATAAGTTGCCTTACAAATTATCTGATCACCTCTAAAATACTGTATCAAATCCTTAAATACTTATATGCTTCCTGAAACTACTCACAAAACTTAGCTCTTTACATGAAAGAAACTTGCAAGTAATTAGGTAGTCACCTTGTAACCAAAATGCTTCGGAATGCCTTACAATCTTAAGCATAAAAAAGCATACACAGGAAATGAAGAGACAACAATAAAGAAAAGTAAAATTGCACCGTATTTTATTGATGTAATCCTTCTTGTATACATAAAAAATCTTTGAAGCTTGAAAGAACACAGGCACAGATTTAGAAAGACTGATTCTTTACATTATATTTCATCCTCCTTAGCATAATACAATTTTCTTCTATATATAGATCTTCAACCATCTTGGAATCCTTTTCAAAAGGATGCTACAAGCTTTGGATGGTCTTAGAAAATGTAACCCTGAAACTATAGAAGAAACAAAAAAGAAAGAGAGAGAAGAAGCGGTGGAATGACCAAGTCAAAAAGATAAAAATAGATATTCTTTGTTCTTCTCCCGATCTAGAGACTTAAATCTGATAGTATACATGATAGATGGTAGTAGTTATGTCGAGTCTAGATGACCGTGCTTTTAGATTTACCTACATTCTCCTTTTGCAATAGCTGTCCTCTTTATCTTCAATGGTGAGATACCAAGTAGTCATCCTTACTCATCATCCAAAATTTCTTCTTCAGCTGCTGGCTTCTTTCTCTTGGGTCTAGTCATCAACTCCCATGCTTTCACTTCATCATCTGATGGCCACTTGAAGTCCTAAGTACTCTTTATTTGGACCTTTTTCCTGTCCCATCTTGCATTAGTGATATTTTTGACATCTACTAGAAACTTGTTGATGTCAGTCTCTACCTTGAAAGCTTCATCCAATATCTTATTGAACCCTCCTATATCAATATCTGTTCCTGAAATAAATGCCTCATTACTAGGCATTTTATTATCAAACTCACCCCTCCAGGCATCTAAGGCCTTTACTTGATCATCATCTCCTCTTAGGGAAGGTATAAATCTATTAAAATCATCAGAAAAGAGGCTTAACTTTACCTCAATTTGGTTCAATTTGCCCTTAAAGAATGAGAGAGCAATGTTAACTCTTTTGATCTCATCTTCAACTTCAGTCACTATTTCTAGAAAATATGATCTCAGGGCCTGCAATGATGCTAGCTTCTCAAATAATTTCACCCTAGTAGACCACTTAGTAAAATAGGGGTTTAGGATAGCCAAATACCCCATTACTTCAATATGCAAAGCTGGAAATTTGTTATAGGTGCTAAGCACAACATCAGATTTATCTTTTACGATGTCAATTCTATGTTGTAACATACCCTTCAATGCTCTTAAAGCAATTGCATTTCCTTTGTCTTCCTCATCTTTTTTCTCAACCACCTCCTCAGACTTTGCTTTGTCTTCAATTTGTAGAGACTGTGGTTGCATAGGTACATACATTACCTCAGGTTTTTCTTCCAACTCTTCCATCAATTTCTTTATCATCTGGTCCCACTGATAAAGTTGCATTCGGCATAATTCTCTATCTTTTGCCAATGTGTTGGTTTCTTCCACCAATGTGCTACACCTATCAGACAATTGTTTGGTTTTGTCTTCATTCAAGTGAGCCCAGTGTATCATGATTTGGGATATCTCCAAATCCCCTGTATTTTGCATCGTCCATACCATTTGACTACCCACCATATTATCCTGAATATTCACCACTTGGGGCTTTTGATCTTTTGGGCACAGGCTCCACATTGCAAAGGCCTGAGACTTTGGGCTATACCCAAATCCTTTTATTACATCACCTATCTAAACTTCACTAGCCATCTTGAGGTCTATTTGTTTCCTTATTTGATCAATTATGAAGGCGGATGCTAAATCCTAGCCCTCAGCCAATAGTATTCCACTTCCTAGTACTAATTTATTGGCATCCTTTGGTGAAATATCCTCATTTTCAGGATCATAAGTTTGCATAGCCACCAATGCCTCATTAGTTATGGTCTCCTTACCATCAACTGTCAGTTGAGCTCTTATTTATTCTTTCTTATACCATCTCAGGAAGTCTTTGAACTCCTCAGTTTTCACAAAGTTATTATCATTCAAAAATTATTGTTGATGAATCAATCTTTCATCAATACAGGCCTTAAGAGGCACTTCAACCTCATCATCTAAATCAGGCTATTATTTCTTGCCCTCCGTAATTGATTTTCTTAGGTTATGATCATATAACCTATTGCCAGGTACTAAGGCCTTAGCCTTATCTTTCTTCTTATTTTTCCCTTCAATTGAAGGCTGACCTATCTCTAAATTTTGCCTCTTTGCAGTAGGTTCTTCTATATCATCTGGTTGGGTGACTACTGTCAAATCCACAATGCGGCCCTCTACTTCTTGCAACTATGGCATTTCAGAAATATCTTGTTGTGGTGGAGCATACCTAGTAGGACGTGAATAATCACTGTCACTACTACTGTTGTATTCAGACTCTGAATAATCAGGTGTCTGAGCACCTTTTTTGTCAAGAACCGTATCAAGTTTTTCTATAAGAACATAATAGTTGTCTATCATGGCTTTAATCCTGTCAAAATATGGGAGATCAGGATAAAAACCCCCAAAAGCCATCCCATTTCTCTTTATTTGTCTCTCAAGATTTAACAACTCTTGAATCCTCAACCTTCTTGTATGAATATCATCTTCATCTAAGTTATTCCTTGTTGCATCTTCCTTTATGCATTTGCAGTGGACATTAGTATTGGGGATTGTAGGAGTATATAGTTTTCTTACGCCTGCCATGAAACCTTCTGGGTCAATATATCTATAACGGGCTACCCCCATTCTATATCCTTCCAACCATTGACCCACTACATCAATAGCACCCTTGCCAATTGTGAAGTTAAAATTTTTGAATTGCCTAGGGGTCAAAGTCCCCTTCTTATGTGGCACAAAATGCTCATTGTCTATCAACAATAGCTGCCATATAAATTCCATTGTTGCCACTCTTTCTGGTACATAATATGGTAATAGGTGAGGTGGGTGAATACACCCATATACCCTGATGACTCTTTAATTCTCTTCCAAAAATAAATCACCCTAATTATGCTTCCCACCCCACATATTTGTGTATTCACATGGCCTAAGAAGTTGTATAACTTTCAGTGGGATTCTTGTTCTGCTGATCCCCAAACTCTATACTATTGGATACACAATCCAATTTTGAAAAGCACAATAATCACAGTCCCTAGAAGTGTAATTCCAAACCCTCACCCAAAATTGGATAGGATTTGGTCCTTCTTGGTAGAACCTCTGAGGGGCTAAATTATTAACATCCATGATAACAAAATTGAAATGCAAAAGGAGATGCATAAGAATGGAGTAGTGTAAGAACTTGGGCTCCTTCTCCTTTAGGTCTTTCAATTTATTCTATGTTGCAATGAAACCCTCATGCATTTCATCTATGATATGCTGAATATAATCATAACTAGTATTGGAGTGAACCTCTTGTAGGTCCAACACCATCATCAAAATTCCTGCACTAATCTTTTCTGCATCACCATATATCCCTAGCACTCTACATAGGGCATAGGCAACATACTTAATATAGAAGTGTAAATTCTTGTAATAATATGGGCTGGTCCCAGACATAGGATCTAAATACTTTCTCACTTCTTTCAACATATGTTTCAGCAACTGGCTTCTAGCAATACCAGGTTTCAAATTATATCTCTGTTGCTGCTTCGTCATGTCAATTCTGGTGGACATGGTGCTATATAAGCCGAAGGCTTGCATGAATGAATTTTTGTTCAATATCAATAGGGCAGTTCCATCATTCCTTTTGATTGTCTTGGACAAAACATCATAATGATTGGCCAGGTCTAAGAACAAGTCTACATCTACGGAGACATTAGGAACAATTAACTTGGCTAAACCACAGGTACAAGGGTTTGACACTGGAATGGTCTTATTAGAGTTCTTATAAAAATAATTGAAAAGAGAACAACCTATTGTTCCTAGAGTAACAGCATCTTGAACATCTTGATAGTCATCAAATAGCACATTTGCATTTTCCCTTTTATTCTGAGTCGAACAAGGAAGTAGACGGAGGAATTCATCTGAATAATTAACTTTTCCCTTGGCCTCATCTTCCACCCTCTCACTTTCACCACTGGTCGAGGCTACACTGACCGCTCTACTCATGTTTTCAGTGCTTGAATCTCCTCTTCTTTACTGATATTGAAACAAATCTAACACTGAGATTCATAGACTACCCTGTGCACAATTCTGGAAACAATGAGATCTTTGAACAACGGAAAACCCTGCAGTTCTCTGAATTTTCACTTTGTCAGAAAACTGAACTCTTCATGTTTTGGAATTCTGAAAGCAAGGTGAATGCAAATGAAAAATCCATCAACTCCTTATAGTAACCATTTGAAATACATGGCTCATAATTTTTAGAACATCAATTTTGTCTTTAATTCCACATACTGTGAACATAATTGAAAACCTAGCCGTAGTTTCCTGATCATGACAGGAAAATCAAATTCATAAAACTAAATCCTCGGCAACACCTTATAAAATTCAAATGAGATGACATGTCAAACTAGGATTGGCCCACTGTCATACATCTCAGCTACCCTTTTCTGCATAGTAATCAAAATCTAAAAATCTGATTGGCCGATGAATGATTCATACTGACATTTGATACTGCCACCTTTTTACAGAATTTGGCATCAAGAGACCACGTGACTGCACTTATTTCCTTTGTCACTAACCCCAATCCTTAACCCATGATTTATCTAGAGACATGGCGACTACACAACTTCCTTACCTTTTCTAACCATAGTCACCATTTGGCGATCACGCGATAATGAGGAAATTAAAGTCGCGAATGGTTATCACTAACCCACATTTTTTTTATGAGACTATGTGACTAACTGTTAATGTTAACTTCTGCAGTTATCTCTTAGTCACCAAATGTTATCTTTCCTTTGCCAGACTGTGTGACTTCCCTTAGTCGCACAATCACTGAATGAAAAATGTTGAATGCCAAAACTTCCTGAGACATCACGACAAGGCATCCTACCCTTAGCCGCTGAATTGCAATGACTTTTCTTCTTAGGCTCTTTTATTCTCAGACTTGGTGACTACCATAGGATCTTTCAATGATTTTATTTGATGGCTGTCGCTTAATCACCAAGTAACTTCCCACACCCTTAAAATATTCTGAGAATTTACGACAAACAAAAACTTCTAGTTAGTCTTGTAGTCACTGAATAAATCTTTACCTTTAAGCAATTACTCTGAACTCCATTTACCTCCTGACACATGTCTTATCTTGATTTGAAAGCTGAGTTATCTGGCAACAACCCAATTGTGCTCTATCCGAAATTGCCAAAGGTTAGTCGCATAGTCTCAGAAGTTTTAACTTAACTGGCATCTTTTCTAGAGACTATGTGACAAAGGCCTTTGCATCACACTTCACATCAGACTCATTTAGTGATTATGTGACATAAAGAAATCACAGTGTCTCATAATAAACTCTTGACTGCTGAAAACTTCTTGTGACCTCCCAACCTATCTGTGGGCCCCTTAATATATTACTGTTTTGTTTCAACGATTCCGCGATTACGTGACATAAAGCAAATCATGAAGTCTGGGAAAGAAAAAGGAATATTCTTATGAGACTACGCGACAAAGGCTAATCACTAAGTCTACGATAAAAAGGAATATTCTATTTTAAGTTATGCGACTAGGCGATTAGACACAACTCATGACTTAAGCAAGGTAAAAAGGTAACTGAGAAATATGAACAAATAGGACCCAAGGGTTTCTTTTCAAAATTGAACACTGCATAAGAGCTAGGGTTTCAATCCTTTTGAATATTCTCACAGGTTTAGACTTGAAAACATAAAAACTTGGAGAGGGAAGAGCACAAAGCTGAGGGAAAGAAGCCAAAACCTAGAATACAACCAACAAGGACTATAAGGACAAAGGTAAGAAATCCCTCTTTATTGTTGAAGAAGAAACTAATAGTGAATCTGATAAATCTGATGACAGTAATATAGAAGTTGTTTATGTTGTTATGAAATTTGATTCTAGTGAAGATGAGAAAACTACACTTATTTCATATATGAGTAAAGGTGATAGATGGAGAATTAATAATGGTTTCTCGCATCACATGACTGGTGATAAAAGTAAATTTGAAACCTTAAACTATTGTAAAGGTGGTAGTGTTAAGTTTGGTAATGACAAACCATGTCATGTGAAAGGAAAAGGATCAATAAAACTAACTGATAAGATCACATGTGACAATTATTATTGGGTTGAAGGACTAAACTATAATTTTTTAAGTTTTGCTTAGTTGAATACTTCTGGATACTGAGTTGAGTTCCATTACAAAAAAGCTAAGATCTTTGATGCGGTGAACTGATTGGAAGTGGAGAACAGACAAGAGGTAATTTGTTCTATCTAGATTTATCTAATGAGACATGTTTGTTTGCACAATATGATGAGATATGGTTATGGAATAAGAGGTTATGTCATGTGAACTTTGACCATCTGGTAAACATTTGTAAGATGAATAAAGTAAGAGGGTTACCAAACTTTAAGAAACTTGATAATGTTATGTGTAAGCAATGTCAGTTGGGAAAAATGACAAAGTCTAGTTTTAAGAGAAAAACATATACTTCTAATAATATTTTGGTTTTGTTAAATACTGACCTTTGGGGAGCTATTGGTGTACAAAGCTACTGATGTGATAAATATTTCATATTGTTTGTTGATGATTACTCTAGAATGATGACTATAATGTTTCTCAAAGAAAAATCAGATGCTTTTCAGTTGTTTAAGTGGTATTTGGAAAAAGTAGAAAAAGAGACAAGTAAGCGCTTGAGATGTCATAGATTTAACAAAGGAGGAGAGTTTATATCACATGATTTCAACTTATTCTGCAAAGATAGGGGAATTAAAAGATAAATGTCTTCTCTAAGGAATCCACACAAAATGGCATAGTTGAGAGAAGGAATAGATCAATAATGGATTGTGCTAGAACACTGATGATAGAAAAGAATGCTGTAAAAAAGTACTGGAGAGAAGCTTTAAGTACAATAGTCTATACTTTGAACCGAGAACAAGTCAAGAAAGGTATTGATATTACACCTTATGACTTATGGTATGGTTATGCACCTAATGTAAAATATTTTAAAGTTTTTGGGAGCAAATGTTATATACTAAAGGATAATAGAAATGGAAAACTTGATGCTAAGAGTGATGAAGGCATATTCCTAGGTTATTACACTAAGAGAAAAGCATATAAGTGTTTGAATTCTAACACTAACAAAGTTGTAAAAAGGTGAAAATGTTAGAATTGATGAATATGCATAAAAGAATGAAGTGGAATGCAAGAAAGAGCCTGAAAATTATAGATCTTTCATTTATATGAACAAAGGAGAGCTCAAAAGTTTTCTCGAACCAAAAAAAGAAGTTGTCAAACAACATGATGATGTTGCTGAGAAATAGCAAGAAAATGTCGAGTTACAGAAAAACAATTCTAAGCATCAAGAGGAGACTGTCGAGGAAGAAGTAGAGACACAAAATGAACCTAAAATTAACTTTGATGATGATATGAGGATGATCAACAAGAGAAAAGAAGACCAGATCCTAAACTAGAAAATTATGTAAGAAGACATCATAAACTAGATCAAATTATTGGAGATAAAGATTCAGAGGTCATGACAAGAAGAAAATTGAAAAATCAGACATGCTTATTATGTGAATTTGAGCCAAAATTAGTAAAAGATGCTTTGGGTAATGAAGATTGGATACATGCCATGAATGAAGAAATTCAACAAATTGAGAAGAACAAAACCTAAACACTAGTACCTAGACCAAAGGACAAGAATGTTACTGGAAAAAAATGGGTATTTCAAAATAAGATAAATGAACATGGAGAAGTTATAAGAAAGAAGGCCAGACTGGTATGCAAAGGTTATGCACAAGAAGAAGGCATTTGAGACATTTTCCCCATTTGCAAGATTGGAAGGAGTTAGAACTCTACTAGCTTATGCAGGTTACAAGGGATTCAAAGTATATCAAATGGATGTCAAATCAGTATTTCTAAATGGAATACTAGAAAAAGAGGTATACATTAAACAAGCTGAAGGATTTGTTTATTCAAGCAAGAAGAATATGGTTTGCAAGCTACATAAAGCGTTGTATAGATTCAAGCAAGCCCCTAGAGCATGGTATGAGAGATTACACAATTACTTAGTCAAGATTGGATGTACAAGGACAAATGGCAATAGTAATCTGTACTTAAAGTATAAGAAAGGTAAAGGGATATTGTTAGCTCAAATATTTTTTGATGATATCATATTTGGAGGACAAGATGTTTTATGCCAATTATTTTCAAAAGAGATGCAAACTGAATTTGAAATGTCTATGTTTGGAGAGATCAAATTCGTTGATAATTTGTAAGCATATCAGATGAAGAAAGGTTTCGACATTACACAATCTAAGTATATCAACAAGATACTAAATTTTTTTGGCATGGAGGACTCCAGACCTATAAAGAAAGATCACAAGTGGAGGTGCATTCTTTTTAGGAAAGAGATTAGTCTCTTGGAAAAGCAATAAATAGAACTATATTTCTCAATCTACATAAGAGGTTGAATATGTCATATTAGCAGTGAATTGTTCAAACATAGTATGGATCAAGAAATTGTTGAAAGGTATGAAGGAAGAGATCACAGAAATAGTTGTTAGTTTTTGTGATAACACTAGTTCTATTAATATTTCAAAGTACCCTGTGATGCATACAAAGACCAAGCATATTACTATCAAGTATCATTACTTGAGAGATTTGGTACAAGACAAAGAATTAAGACTTGAATATGTTAATACAAATGAATAGTTGGCAGATATATATTTACTAAGGCTTTACCTAAGGATTCTCATGAGTATCTAAGAGGAAACTTAGGGGTGATTCCCCTATCTAAGGCTAACTGAGATCATATGGAGTGGTTGCATTAAATGTATTACATAGAATATATGACAAATTGATGCAAAAGGTTGTCACACTTTAGGATTTGTCTAAAGTTGTGAAGTGTTAAGAAAAAGATGTTGATCATTCATAAGCAAGATGATCGCAGGAGCATAGAATTTAGAAACCTAACACAAAGATATCTACATGATGAAGATGTATGTCTTTGGCATTATTTTCAAAGAGGGAGATATACTATTAGTGAAATCAGTAAGGAAACAAAGAGGGAGATATACCATTGAGGGAGGTAAGCTATAGAGAAAAATCTATCCTAGCAGGAGAATTTTTTTTTTTTTGAGAGAATCAGAATGAAGCTAAGAACATTACTAAAAATCTGTTTGCAGAACACGCTTTTTGGATTGTTTGGGAACCTTTCTTATGTTGTTTTTTTCCATGTGTTTTCTATCAATGCCAAAGAGGGATATTTTTGGAAACTACAATTGAAACATTTTTTATATTGTCATTGATGTCAAACCTTAACTGGTAAGATAGTTGTTATCTTGTAAAGTTCCATATCAATTAATTGACGAAGAATATTTGAAAAGGAGAGATAACAAGAAGACCTAGTGAAATGGTTGAGTTATGTGAAACTAAAATGGGTACTTGATGAGATTGCACCTTGACAAGGTAATATATTGTTTATCTTAAGTCTAAGTGATGTTTGGATGACTAAAAGATTAGTCTTGACTGATTTGCTAAGCAAAATATTAAGAAACTTATATTTGTGCTGAGTGATGCAAGTGTCGATTGACCGCCAGTACATGCTGAGAAAATTTAGTGTCGACCAAGCATCATTATTTTCTGAGTGTTAGTAAATTACTGAGTTATATAGTGATGACCGAGCAAAAGAAAACAATATTGACCAAGTGTTAATATTTTGATAGTTTGAGAGAGATTTGAGATCCCAGCTGACATAGTTCATTTTCTTGGGATATGTAAAGCATATTTAAGATAAGGATGATTGTTGTGGGGAATTAAATGAGTATTTAATATATGTTTAACCATTTTCATGTATGAATTCAAGAAGTATTTTTAGGATGTATTCTACAATGTAGATCAAAACAAAATATTGGAAGGATTCATTGGATCTGACCAAACCCTAAAATCTACGGTGATGATTAAGTGGCATAGATTGAGATACCTAATCAGAGAGGTATAAGATTAACCTAATTTTAGGTTATGTGTGTGTGGTATGAGGTTAATTTAGTTGATTATCAAAATATAAGTAGAAGGAATAAAAGGTTGAAGAGAGTAGTACAAGACTGCATAGTGGTGATTGCTTGAAGGATTTCTAAGAAGATCTGAATGATAGAGATGAAAATGAAGGCCAGTTATTGAATTAGAATTTTGAGCTATAATTGGATCTATATTTGCAAAGTGAGTCGTATGTTTCAGATCACAATTTTTTGCTACTTTTTATCCATTGTATCAGTTGCAAAATCCTTTTAAACAAGGTTGACCTAACAGTCATATTATTAAATTCTTTAATCAAGGTGACATTCTAATGGAATGGTCTAAGACCTCTAACAAGGATCACTTTTAACATGTGTATTTAATCCTTTAATCAGGTCACATTTAAGAATGTGTTTTGTAACCTTTAACCGGGTTGTCTTTTCACAGAGCTCACTTTAGAAGAGTGAAAAATTGGTAGCATGTTACTAGTGGTTTTTCCTATATTAGTTTTCCATATTAAATCCTAGTGTCATAATTGTGTGAATGTTATTTTATGTGTTATACTATTAAGATTTTTATATTCTGCAAGTTGATTACATTAGGACAGTAAACTACAATTTTATATTATTGATTATATTCTATAGAGACCGAGTGGATTACTGAGTGGATCTGAGTTGGATGAAGTGTTTGAAAGTTCAATTGGTACATTTGGACCTAGGATAACTAATTCACCCCCCCCCCCCCTCTTAGTNGATAACTAATTCCCCCCCCCCCCCCCTCTTAGTTATTTTGAATCATTCTAACAATGCAGGAGTGTCTTCTAGGAAGAAATGGAAGGGGGTGACTAAATCATCATGGGACTCTTGAGATATGTAACTTTGGTCAACCATTGGATAAGGATGGATGGTATCTTGATCTTGATCATTATGGATATTTTTTTCTTCACACTTTGGATTTTCCTCTTGACATGGAGCCACTTCTATGGATGAGGTAGGGGTTTTGATATGTATGAGGGATTCTTGAAGGACTAACAGAGTATTATTTTGAGTAGGCATGATATTCGTTGAAGCACATGGAAGCTTTGGGTCTATGATATTTGAAGCCTGAAAAGGACTTTCATTTGTATAAAGATGAGCTTGGATCTCTTTTAGAGGTAGCCCTTTAGGATAGACATTATTATCATGAAAATAATTATGTTCTTCATTTGATAGAGGCACTTTGGATAGCTTTACTTCTTTAGAAGATGAATGAATGTTGGAGGAAGTGGAGTCTGCATGAGAATCATTACTAGACATAGGTTCATGATTTAGATCTTTCTTAAGAATAGTATCTTCATTAGATTATTCATTAGGGTTTTCAATTTGAATTATGTCATCATCTATGAGATCTTGGATTTTGTGTTTCAACTCTTTGTAATTTGAAGTTTTATGCTCATTGTGGAAACGATACGTACAGTGGGTACTCAAGAATGAAAGTCCACATGAAGTTATTTGTGGCAATGTAATGATATTGCTTTCAATGAGTTCTTCCAAGGCTATTTCATAAGATTGTCCCAAAGGATTAAATATTATCTCTAAAGGATAATTAGACTCTTCTTGACTTGTAATGTCTTCCTCTTGTAGATAGAGAAGACTTTTAGTTGATTATGGCATAGCTTCCTATTCACTCTCTTGATCAAAGATATGATTGCCATACCATGATTTCTCCATGTTGGAAGGAAGTGGAGAGATGGTGAATCATGATCAAATAGAAAAGGATAGATTGATCATAAGGAATACCCTTCTAAGATTGTATCCCTCTCTTTCTTTATTTCTTGGATTTGTGTTCATAAAGTTTGGCAATGTTGATTAAGGATTAAGATAGCTTGATCATCCATGATGTGATTGTGTTGATTTTCTTTCTTAGATGATTGATGGCAACAATATAACTTCCAACTAAGAAGGAGATGAAAATGAATCTAATCTGAGTCCAGGTTAACAAACCTTGATTAACTACCCAGAATAAGGATAGCATAGACAAATAAAATTGAACTGATGGTGATGAACTAATCAAAGGACTATACCAACAAACTAGGATTCATGACAGTAGAATTTAGATTACCAAAAAATTATGAATGAGACCAAAATGAGGATGAGCTCAATGTTCTAGATCAGAATCTTAGGTGTCAGTACAAAACCTAATCTGAGATTTGATGAACAGTAAAATTAGGTCATATAGAGAATTTGGAAAAAAAATTCTCAAAACCAGTATGAGTGGTTGTAGACTCATATGAGAATTCCCCATAGGTGATATGAGGAACTAGGTTTATCATACTAGAATGTATACAAAATATTGGAACAGGTCAAAAATTGCAGGAAATGCACACTCCCATATGAGTACTCTCACTGGGTGATACGAGAATTCTCACTGGGTGATGCGAGTAAATAGGAGCAAGATCCTAACTCGTATAAGTTAGGGTGCAAGGTTGTATGAGAATATAGTTTTCTACTCTCTGTTGCACATTTTTCTAGTTTTCTGATTTGTCACTTCAATTTTTCAAACACATTGAACACATGGTGAAAAAAAAGTAACTCAAGCATAGCAAGAAAATGCTAGATCCTAAGGAGATTGGTTGAGTGGAAAAATCCTCACTCACAAACTTAGGTACACACCTAAGATCTAATTATATTATAGTCAAAACTAGCCATGCAATGGTTCTAGTGATGTTGTATTAGTTGAATCCAAGTGCTAATCGGTGCATGATATAGTGAGTATCTTGGGGGAGTTACTATCTCCCTTGCACTTATATTTGTTGGTTTGTTTTTACGTTGTAACTATTGGACAACAACCCTTTCATTTTGCAACAGATCTTTAAGAGCATCCAACTCCAACTATTTAGTAAAGGAATGAAAAGGACCAATTAACAAGGATGCAGATCCATCCTTCTACACTTTAGGTTCTACAAAACCAAGGGCGGGAAACCCTTTAATGCCTTCAAATATTTTGTGTGGCATAAATCAAACAAAGATCTCACACAGGCTCAACACAATTGAGAGATACTAGGTAACTATATAATTTCCCATTGAACATCGACCATGAAATGGAGCATGAGATTGGCAGAACACACAAACATAAAAACATAAGATATGTCAAAGTTTATATTTAAATTGTAGAATATAGCCAGACCCAATCAGATGTGAATCATTATGAAAATACCACTCTCTAATCAGTGCCTTGTCCATTGGGAAATACCTCAAAGCAAACAAAATATACAAAAATTAACTATAGTCAAAGATTCAAAGCTATAAACATAACCAATCTAGACCAATACTGCTTATAAAATCCTCCTATAGACAGCCAAATGAACTTATGTTACATCCACATCATCATTTAATCTGATCCTAGATTAGAAATGAAGACTAATGGCATATACATAGATAAACTCTATGCAGAGAATCAAAAAATTCAGAATTCACAAGATTGACACCAAGGAGATATTTTAATCTAGAACTCTCATATTAAGTGTGAAGAATCATATCCATGTATACAATTTATTTCAAAATACACCACTTCAACAATATGAAAAAGATATGAAACATTCTATCTCATGTTAACACACCTATTATAGTCTAAAAATAGCTACATTCCTATGGAACCAAGAAAATTGGAACCTCCTAGAGCCAAGGCCTGTTGAAACTCTCTGTAGAGACCAAAAATTAGAACCCCTATTCTGAGAAGAAGAAAAGAAAAAGTAGAAGGAGAAACAAGTCAGAATGATTTTTTGACTGCCATGTGTCTCTTCCCTCCAAAACCATTTCATTCTGCCAAATATCTTCCCCTTTGAATATGAACAAATCTTCTCACCTTTCAACTGACTTGGAACTGCTTGGCAAATATCTCCCATCTTTAAAGAACTAAATTCTGATTTTCCTCGCAAATATCCTCTTTACTTTTTATTTGAATAATTCCTCAAAAACCTTTCATGAAATCCTTTGAAATCTAATTTTATCTCATTTACCCTCTTTTCCTTTGAAACTTTATCTTCTCATGAGTGTTCTTTTATATTTTCAAAATAACATTTGAAAAAACATCATTTCAATCCTCTATTATAACTATGCAGATTTTTAATACTACTTACTGCATTGTCAATAGTCTATGCATCCGGCACTATTCTTATTATCATTTAAA
Organism: Thuja plicata; assembly: GCA_018584345.1. Lineage (NCBI taxonomy): Eukaryota > Viridiplantae > Streptophyta > Pinopsida > Cupressales > Cupressaceae > Thuja > Thuja plicata. The sequence continues at coordinate 777,661 of MU224450.1, forward strand.
ATTGCACATTAAATTATTTTAACATGCACATTGATCTTTATTATTTCTACACTTTCATTTCCCCTTTTCTGCATTTTCTTCCTAGACTGCACTAGATTTTGCCAAGTGTCATTCACCCACTGGCTACACAGTCCACCTGGGTACCTACATCGTCTTCCTCTGCCTGGGCCCACCACCTTTCATAGTGCCACATTTCAGTTAGGCACAATGCCTTGAAGATTAAATTTTGTGCATCTTTCCTTCAAGCCATCCCACCAACCATTGATTTCTCCACATGAGGATTCACGCCCATCTGAGATGCCTCTCATACGAGCTCGTCACGTCACTGCCACCTAGTTATTAAATAATTGTGTAGATTTTAATACTATTTACTTCATTTTCAATAGTCTATGCATCCAACACTATTCTTATTATCATTTAAAATTGCACATTAATTTATTTTAACCTGCACATTAATCTTTATTATTTATGCACTTTTATTTCCCCTTTTTTGCATTTTATGCCTAGACTACACCATATTTTTCCAAGTGTCATTCACCCACTAGATGCACAGTCCACCTGGGTTCTTGCATCATCCTCCTCTTCTTGGGCTCACCACCTGTCATAGTTTCACATGTCAACTAGGCGCAATTCCTTGAAGATTAACTATCCTACATCTTTCCTTCAAGCCATCGCGTCAACTATTGATTTCTCCACCTTGAGATTTGCGCCCATCTAAGATCCTCTCCTGTGAGCCCGCCATGTTACCGCCACCTAAGTCTACCTACATGAGCCTTACTATCATCCTTTCCATATGTCACGTCCCTTCCATATGTCACGCAAGTGCAATGCCTTAATGATATCTTTCACGCATCTCTAGGCTAAGGCATTGCACCTACTGTCAATTTGAATTGCCTCGAGATTCATGCATGATCTATTTTTTCCTCCATCATTTCATCTTCCACCTCACCTCTATAGGCCCCATCAAAACCATTTTTTCTTCCACCAGGGTCGCCCACTTGGCCAAGCATGGTCGCCAAGGAGCTCTGCCCAAGCACGGATCTAGAGCCTTTGGGGTCTTTCTTCATATTACCATGTATGCGTTTGTGTATTTAATAATTTTGAAAATCCTTTCATGAGAAATGTGGGATAAATCCCCCATGTTTTTTTAAAGATATGGGATAAATCCCCCATGTTTTTTTTAAGTTTTCTTACCTCTACGCCAAAATTTGTTTATAATCGGCCTGCACAATATTAACTCTGAGCATACGTGCTCAAAGGCTCTCTTTCCTTGTACTTCTCAACATTTATTGTGAGTGGTTTACCTTTTGAAAACTAAATAAAACATTCACATAATACATGTGGGATAAACATCCACAATTTTGACTGCATATTGAAACATGACTTGTCAATGCTTTCACCTTTTCTATTGTAGGTCAAAATGGTTCAATATGCCTTGTCTTTCTTCCATATTTTAAATCGGTCAACTCCTTCTCCATACACAGCCTCTACTTCTTTATTATGCATAGGCTTTAAGGTATTTACACCTTCCAAGTGCATTTTCTTGGAGTTTCTAAGTATTTTCAACCAATATAATCTATGCAGCCACTAAAACAATGTGCAACATCCTCAAAACTCCATGCAGCCTCTCTTCTTTACTCCATGTAGCCTCTTGAGAACTCCATGTAGCCTCTCTTCTTCATTCGTAGCATTGCGTAGGCTTTTTAACTATCAGGCAGTTCACATGTTTTGTCTCTACTTCCAACTCTTTTCATTTATACCTGTGTTTTATAACCTTTCTCCTTTTATCTTGCACAGGCTCTTGAATTATTTTGTGTAGCCTTCTTTGAAATCAATGTATAGGATTTCACTTCCATCCAATGCACAGTCTCCATTCCAATAAAACAAATAGTGTAGCTTATGCTCAATCATGCATAGTCCATTTTAATACTTTATGCTTTGATGGATGTTCATCCTCTATGGCATTTTCTTTGATGTTTTTAGAATGCCTTTGCATTCACTTGAAAGTTTTGAAGTTCCACACATATTTATTTGATCATACTTTGTAGACACAGCACCCATGAAAAGCTTCAAACCACTTCAAGAAATCTGATCAGTGCATATCCATATCTGCAAATAGCACTCTGTTAAAATATTACAAAATTTAGCTTTGCAACTGTCAAGTTGCATTTTGCCTAGAAATTTCAATGTCAATTCACAAAATTGGGGTACAACATTTATGAATGTTCCCAGTCTATTTCTTTCTACCACATCAATCAAAGAATCCATATAGTAGTTGCAATGATGGACGCTGATATGTGTTTCAACAATCCCATTTTGAATGCATGTTGCAATGAAATATCTCTTGTGGAATGGGCCCACAAAATTGATTTTTACCTAAGTAGAAATGTTTGGCATTAAAAAGCTTGTCCAATCCAGATTCATGGCTCTTTCAAACTGGAAGGTTGCCAGTGACTTCATTATCACTAAGATCGAGAAAATACAGTTTTTCAAAACCACCCAAAGAAGAGGGAATACGTCCATATAATGTTTGAATTCAATGCTAGAAACAAAAATTTTACGTTCCCCATTTGATATGGGATCAATCTAGTAAGACCACAACCAATAGCTAACAAGAACTCCAAAATGATTAAATTTCTAATTCTATTTGGAATCTCTCCTTTGATTCCCCTATTGTAGGAAATGTTAATAGACCGTAGGTTAATGAGAGACCCTATGTTTCTTGGAAGAGTTCCACTGATATTCATATTTGATAAATTCAATGAGGTAACATGAAGACCTATGCAGTTGACTCCATTCCACATAGACTCACAAGGATCTACATCAATCCAATTTGGGGGTGAAATCTTCCATTCTGATTTAAGTACCATGAGGATCACAACTTTTTAAAAATGCAGATTTGACAAAATAATAAACTGAGTTTGTATTTGGCCCTTCAAAAATAGCAAATCATCTCATGAGGCTCTACCACTGGATGTGAAGGTAAATTTACATGCAGATAACATAAAGAACCATTTCCATCATGAATGTGGACTTGCATCACAATTGGATGTGTACAAATAAACAAACCAATTCATTCATCTTGAAAAGTTTTAGGCCTCAAGATATTACAGTGCAAAGGTGGCGCCTAGAAAACTTATCTCAGTGTAGATTGAAAACTAATAGAAATTACATTCGGATCTTAACCTTGAAAAATATCAAACTAGTTGTTGAGACTCTACCACTGATCCTAGTAGTACCTTTAGATACAAGGAGTATAAGGATCCAACTCACTTGTTGTGATGTTTAGTTGACGCCATAATGTGAGCCTGCAAATTCAGCATTCTAGAAAACTTTACTATTACATCCACTGTTAACTGAATAAAACTCATTTGGATGTGACTTCACAAACCTATCAAATGAGACCCTTATGGTCTAAAACAATGGGCCTGCATTCATCTTCACATGAAGAAAAAAATTCCTTAGACAATGTGCTCCAATGATCAACTAGTCAATCAATATGAATCCCTAAAGTCATCCTCTTACCAACTTTCTGAATTCAAACTGCATAAATATGATTTGGAATTCACTAAGCAAACTGATAAGATGGATTGACCAAGGTTTAAAAATCTTCATGCGTGAACCTTTTTATGATTACAATATAGGGGAGCATTCAAATTTCCATGAAATTCAACTAGGTACAAATTTTAGGACCCCAAAATGAGGTACTTTGCTATTTCTTCCATGCACATTCTGAGAATCAGAATTAATTACAAATAGAATGGCTTTGGAAAAATTTTCATATGAACTCACAGGGATATTCTAATGGGCATGGAGGTTCAATTTCATTTCTAAAACATCTAGGAACAATCCTTATGTCATGCCTATCCATCTGGTCAAAGATATAAACCTCCAAAGTGGTTCACTTGATAAACTTAGGAAATGTGAAAAATGCAGATTAGGTAAACACCTCCAAATGGCTACCTTCAAAACACATCCAATCTAACATCTGAAAGTTGTATCCCACTATATTTATTTCATGATAGGCGGTGAACACATTTCCCCAAGTGGTTTCACATAAAAATCACCAGGTCTCTTTTTACTTGCATTCAAAGTAGGCCTCTTCAAAAAGCTTTTTAGGGTTACTCACCTTATGCCTTAGAGAAATTTCATAATTGGTCACTCCAAATTTCTACAAAATTTGAGAGTACCAACAAGATTATCCCACTTTTAGAGGTGATCCAGGTAGTTTCTATTCTAGATTTCTTAGTAAGTTTCTCCATTTGAATATATTATTTATGTATGTGCAAGCGCAATTGAGACCAACAGCCCCACAAAGTACCTTAGCACGAGCAGTCACAAAAACATAATTGAGACCTGAAGGCCCTACTATGTGTTAGGAAAGAGCCGATTATAAGCTCAAATGGTATTCATCTTTTTAGACTTTAATCTCAAGGAAGCGATTTATTTATAGTGAGCTGGAGTGGCTTGGTGTTAGCCTGTCCTCACTTGGGTCCTTCTCACAGGGTGATTACTTTTTTCCCACTGTGACAGGCCCTCTACAAGGTAATCATACAATAAACAAATTAAAATCATGATTTTGGATTTTTTATCATCCCTAAAAGGGCAAGAATATAATCTCCTAACATCATTTCTATTTCAAACACATCAAGAAGAGGTTCATTAATTAAATGTCTTGCATGTGAGGTTCCTACCTTGATAAAAACAAATAGAATGTTAAGTCAATTTATGATTAGGCAACCTATGAAACCTCATCAGTAGTTTGACGGTTTGAATGTTCATCAATCATCCTACAAACAAGTGTTTCAAAAATGAAAGTTGTTAGAATAATTGAGAGGGGGGCTGAATCAGCCTCAATAATTAATCTAATAATTCCAACCAAAAATATATACCACAAATATAAACCTCTAGTTATCTTCATTCCTACAAAATGTATGCCTTTAAATAATCTTATCAAATAACTACTGCTCGGAATATAGTGTTTATCCTTTTTCTTAAACTTTACCGAATAGCAGTCTAGCCTTTACCAATATATAGTAAATAGCTTAGTGTTTACTGATCAATCTTGTTTTAGTAATGTGTAAGGAAAAAGATCAAAGCAATGAACCATATACACATTTGACACATGGATTTTTAACGTGGAAACCCTGTTAAGGGAAAAACCAATTGGGACCGGTAACCCAAAATTTTCACTCTTCTAAAGTGAGCTTAGTGAAGAGCCAACCCTGTTAAAGGTTACAAACACACTGTTAAGTGTGACCTTAGAGGATTTAAAACTAATATTTTATCACTTGACCTAGCATTCACTATGTTTTCAACATGAAAACCTTTTGATACTCCTTGGGATGTATCTCAATAGATAAAAGATGGTTAAATCCTACTCAATTAAGAGATTTTCTGATCCAATGGTTAAACTTAAATAGTATATGATTTGTTCATAAATACAACTTAATCTTGCATATTTTTAGATCTATTATAAGCTCATAATACCTCTTCTGATCAATGTTCTCTTCAATTTCTTTTCTCCACTTCTTTATGCTTGGTGAATGTTTTTGCTTCTTTGTTTCTCGGTGTCTCCAGGAATCTTAGATCTATTCATCAACTTGTATTGTTAGGTTTGAATGAATACTTCTATCTTCACCAAAATTCTCTTTAGAATTCTCTCTTTCTTCCCCCCATTTCTTATGAATTACTTGTCTCTTTATATAGACATGATTTTACCGTTTCTTTTCCTTCTTATTTTCTTCATTGATCACTTCTTGGTCTGTAAAGCTCACGATGCTAGCTTTGGTTTTATTCCACAAATCTCTCCTTGTTTTCTAGAATAAAACATGCTTTAAATCTCCTTCTTATATTTAGGTTTTAACTGATTGATGAAAACAAAGTAAATAATATGTTAACTCTATCTTTAGCTCCCGCCAGCTAAGTTTTTTTGTCATATCCTCACTTCAGTTCTTGTCGGTCAACACTTCAATTGTGCTTGGTGACTACTACAAATAGCTCAGGCATTAACTTCAGTTATGTTTTTTAACAAATGTAGTTATCTTAGTAATGCTTGCTTGGGTAACACTTTCTCGGGTAACACTGTGAACTTCTATGCTTGGGGTTCATTGTCACTCGGTGTATATGATTACCAATGATAAAAACTTTGTCTCTCCAGATCTTTAAGTGTTGTGACAATGTGAGTATGAGAAATCATACCATATTAAGTTGACATCAATGACAATATAGTACATTAACTGATTTAATGTCTTACATTTTCTTTCTACATCTTGGTGATTATCAACTTTGTCAACTTCAAATATTCAATCAGTTATAGCTCATCAATCTCTCCCTTTGGCATTGATGGCAACACACTACTAACACAATATGAAATATATCATTTGTAGTTCATCAATCTCTTCCAAATTTATTGTTCTATAACCAATTCAAATATCTGACTCTTGGTAAGCTCTTCTAGCTTAGATTTGATTCTTGTAGAGTACTCTCTTCATTCTTCATTCCCTTCACAAGATAGATGTAGTAACTTCTGATTTTGTCTCTCCCTATGGTGTAGAATCTCTTTTCCCTTTTCTAGATAGATATGCAGTGTTAAATTTTCAATTCTCTCCCTTAGATGAATTTTATTTTGAATCTTTCTTTGATGTTTTCTCTCCCTTTGACTATTCCTCTTATTGATGAATATTTGTTTTCTCTCTTTGATAGCAATATATTTCATTGAACGCTTCTCTCCCTTTGACAGAAATGCCAAACTATATCCTTTTTTTAATATATTCCTTGAATTTCCTCTCCATCAACAATACAATAACTCTAGTGTTCAGTGCATATAAGTACCTTTTTGTGTACTTATATATCTTTGTAGTTTATCTCTTTTCTTGCATCAACATGAATGATCTTCTGATAATGTATAGGCTGATGCAACCTTCTAGTAAGCTTAGTGACCAGTAGACAAGGGTCGAACCCCTAGTCTCTTCCTCAGGTACTCAAATGTATCTTTTGGATATGGATTTGTGAATATATTGGCTAATTGTTCCTTGGATTGCACATATTCTAGTATCACCTCTTTCTCTTGTACTTTTTCCCTTAAGTAATGATACTTTATTGCTATATGTTTTATCTTAGCATGCATGACAGGGTTCTTTGAGATATTGATAGCACTTGTATTATCACAATAGATAATCATTGGTTCAAGAATTTTCATATTCATACCTTCCAATAATTGTTTGATCCATGCAATTTGAGAGCAATTTGTAGTAGTATCCACATATTCTACTTCTGCAGTAGACTGTGAGATGCATCCTTGCTTTTTACTTATCCATGTGACAAGTTTGTCACCCATAAAGAATGCTCCTCCTATTGTGCTCTTTTTGTCATCTATGTTTCCAGCCCAATCAGTATTTGTATAGACTTGAAGCTCAAATTTGTCTTCTTTGTTATACCAAAGACCATAGTCCTTAGTATTCATTAGATATCTTAGAATTATTTTGACAAAAGTCATGTTTGATTCTTTGGGATTAGTAGAGAATCTTGTAACTATTCCAACTGCATGTGCTATATCTAGTCTAGTATGTAAAACATACATTAGTTTTCCAATCATAGATCTATATAAGGTCTATTTTACCTTGGTTGACTTGTCTTCCTTTATCAGCTTGCATCCAGTTGTCATAGGTGTTCCAACTGGTTTGGAATCTTCCATCTTGAATATCTTCATCACTTCTTTGATGTATTTGGAATGTGTGATGTAGATGTCTGCATCCTGTTGAAGAATCTGTAGACCAAGAAAGAATTTGATCTCCCCAAACATTGACATCTCAAACTCTTTTCTCATTTCATCATCAAATTATTTTCATAACATATTATTACCTCTAAATATGATATCATCAACAAATATTTTAGTAATCAAAATATTATCACCAGTATCTTCTTTTAAATATAGATTACTATTTCCACTTGCTCTTACAAATCCAATACTTATGAGATAAGAGTGACGTCTTTCATACCATGCTCTTGATGCTTTTTTCAGTCACTACAAAGCTTTTTTTAGTCTACATACCATGTTCCTCTTGTTAGGATCAACAAACCCTTCTATTTTTTCAATGTATACCTCTTCTTCTAGTATTCCATTTAGGAATGCAGATTTGACATTCATTTGGTATACTTTAAATCCTTTGAATGCGGCATAAGAAAGTAGAATTCTTACTCCTAGTCTAGCAAAGGGTGCAAAGGTTTCTCCATATTCAATACCTTCTTCTTGTGCATACCCTTTGCATACTAATCTTGCTTTATTCCTTGTGACTTCTCCATTCTCATTCAATTTGTTTCATAATATCCATTTGGTACCAATGACATTGTTTCATCCGGTCTAGTGTTGGAGATTTGCTTCTGTGAAAAAAATTGATTGTATGTTTTTCATTGATGACAACATATAATATACAACAGTGTTCTATATAAAATTATTAGTACATATGTTCTGGAACTATGCATGTTTATTTCCATGGTTTATGCACATTCTAGGTGCTATGTGCATTCACGTCGAGTCAAATATGAAGTTTCAGTTGAGCTATGTTAATCAGTTATGGCAGTTACAGCGTCTGAAGATTATCTGTCAAGAGCCAATGTAAATACATTATTTCTTGAGTTACACTTATCTTTGGGATATGCGTGGTTGTATTAATGTTTAGTTATGATTTAGTGATGATTATACAAAGGTGTCAAGCATGTTTTAACAGAATCTTGATATTGGAGTAAAATTGGTGAAGCTGACTTTGTGAAGCGTTGTGTCTATTCAGTTTGAGTTGCATGGCTCCAACTTTGATTGTGTGGATAGTTAAGCCAACAAATAATTTGATGAAGTGTTCCCAGATACCTTCGTGACCTTATCCTTGGTGAAGATACATATATAAATTCAATTGTGTTCACTAAGTGTAATAAAAATGAAGTGAAAAACAATAGATAGAAGTGAGCAGAAAGTCAGACAGAATAAGTTGAAGAACTATGTGAAGAAACAGAAGAAGATTAAAAATCATTGGAATTGATCAAGACACCATGTCTACTCAAATAGTTCATCTATCAGATATAGTGTATATCTTTTTTTACTAAAGATTGCAGCCTTCACCATTTTAGCAGTGAGATTTTGGACAGTGAGTCTTCACCCCTAACATGGTTACTTGTAAAAGACTCCTAATAGGGTCTGACCTTTAACCAGGTCTCTGTACTTATTCCATTGTAAAGAACAACTCCTAATAGGGTTGCAAGATCTCCTAATATGGATAACTATACTCAAGTACAATTATTTGTGGGTGCTAATTCCCACTGGGGTCTTTACCTATTTGGTTTCCCAATAACCAAAATTGTTGTGTTCTCTATTGTGTTATCTTAATGTGCATTTGCTTTATGTTAATTGATATCTAAGTAAGGAAAATAATTAAATCATCTGATAAATTATTCACCCCCCCTCTTAGTTATCCTTTAGGACTATTCCAACAATTGGTATCAGAGCCAAGTTCCTTGGAGAGAAATCCTAACAACTTAAGGTAATTAGATGGAATACTTCAGGAAAGAGAGTCCTAAGTTCAATGGAGAAAACTATATTGATTGGAAGAACAAAATAATAACACATCTTCAGTATGTTGGATTTAAGATCTATGAGATTTCCACTCAATAAATTGAAGTTCCCACCCTGAAAGACCTTGCAGAAGAAGAATCTACAATCAAACAAAAGGAAGTGTTCACTGAAAATGCAATCACCAAAGAAGCCCTAATCAGTGCCCTATCTGACAGTGAATTTTCTGAGATCAAGAAGGAAGATAAATCATGCTCTATTTGGAAATAATTAGAAGATATGTTTGAAGGAGACATCCAAGAAAAGAATGCATGTAGAAAGACATGGAAGAAAATGTACAACAACTTAGAGATGCTACCTGAAGAAAACATCGGAGCCTACAATCAAAGAATTAATGAAGTAGTTTCAGGTATCAGGAATAATGGTGGAGAAATTTTAGAGGATGATATAATGGAAAAACTAATGACCACACTAACAGAATACTATGAGAGCAAGATCAATATCTTAGATGAGATTATGCAATTTTCAAAAGACTTCAAGAGAGAGACTTTGATCAGAAAAATATCTGCATTTGAGATATCAAGATTGAAGATAGAACCCAAAAGTGAGAACTTTCAAAGCCTCAGTCCACAGCAAGAAATCCATAAGAAACTCTAGTAATAATGAAGAAGTGGATACAGAACTAGAAGAAATCATTGCTATGACTACCAAGAAAGAAAGGAAAGGTAAAGGGAAATATGAAGGACAGCTACTATTCAAATTTTTTTCATGCAACAAAGTTGGTCACTTTGCATCCAAGTGTCCTACGAGAGTCAAGAAGTTCAAATCAGATTACAAGCCCAAGTACACTAAGAAATGTTATCATGCTGAAGATGGTGTAACTGATGATGATTCAGGAGAAGATGAAATTAGTTTCATTGTCATTAAATTCATTGAAAATATGCTTGAAGAAATGGACAAAGAAGATGAAACACAAGATTTAGCATTAGTTTCAAAAGTTGACATCAGAACTGATGGGATCATTGATAGTGGATATTCACACCACATGACAGGAGACAAAGACAAATTTGTACATTTAGACAAATACAAAGGTGGCATGTTTAGATTTGGAGATAACACTCTCAAACATATCATAGGCAGAGGTTCTATGACCTTAGATGGAAAGAATAAGATAGATGATGTTCTTTATATTGATGGTTTACATCATAACTTACTAAGTGTTGGATAGTTGCATGATAAAGGATATTAGCTAGAATTCAAAAAAAACCAGTGCATCATTAACAAAAAAGAAGGATACATGATTGCATCAGGCTCAAAGACCAAAGGTAATGTCTTTCATCTCAATTCAAAAGTAAGTTGTTTTGTTGCAAAAGTGGATGACAGTTGGCTATGGCACAAGAGACTTTGTCATATCACTTTTGACAACATAGTCAAGATAAGTAATGTAAAGGCAGTAAGAGAACTTCCAAGTATTGCAAGACTAGTTGACACCATGTGTAGGGAATGTGTGATGAGGAAGCATGTGAGGACCTCATTCAAGAGAAAACAAGACTCTACAGAAAATAAATTAGATCTGATACATACGGACCTATGTGGACCTACTCAAACAAGATCTTACTATGGAGAAAGGTATTTCATTTTTTTTGTTGATGATTTCTTGAGGATGATGTGGGTTGCATTCTTAAAAGACAAATCTGAATCTTTTGATAAGTTCAAAGTGTTCAAAGCTAAGGTTGAGAATGAATCTAGATTAAAGATAAAATGTCTGAGATCTGATAAAGGAGGAGAATTCACCTCTGACCATTTTTATGACTACTATGAAGAACATGGAATCAAGAGACAGTTAAGTGCACCTAGAACCCCTCAGCAGAATGGGATTATAGAAAGAAGGAACATAATATTACTTGACACAGTGCGCACTATCATGATTGAAGGAAAGGTTTCTTGTACCTATTGGAGAGATGCGGTCAATACATCAGTCTATACTATCAATAGAATACAATTGAGGCTAGGCGTAGACAAGGCACTCTATGAACTTTGGTTTTGTAATATACCTACTATAAAATACTTCAGAATCTTTGGAAGCAAGTGCTGCATCAAGAGAGATGATAGCATTGGTAAGTTTGATGCTAGAAGTGACGAAGGTATTTTTCTTGGTTACTCTACTAAAAGGAAAGCCTCTAGATGTTTTAATCTAAGATTAAAGAATATCATTGAAAGTACTCATGTGAAGATTGATGAGAAGTTTATGATTCAAGAAATATATTATGACTATGCTCCCATGATTGAAGATGAGCCCAGATCCATCAATAAGGACACAGTTATTGAAGAAATGTTTGACTATATTGATGTTTCATGTAACAATCCTGAACCAAGTGAAGAAGAATCATAGATTACAGATGAAAGTATCACTCCTAATAACTCAAAATACACATCCAAATAACACTCTAAGGAATATATCATTGGAGCTCAGAGTGCAAAAGTCTTGACAATATCTAGAGCAAAAGGTTCAACCAGTGATGAAAAGGTATGCTTACTTTCATAGATTGAACCCTTAAGTGTTGAAGATGCGTGCAAACACTCAGATTGGCAAAGTGCTATGCAAGAAGAATTAGATCAAATAATCAAGAATGAAACATGGGAACTGGTCCCTAGACCTCATGACAAGAACATGATTGGAACAAAGTGGATATTCAAGAACAAAATGAATGAAGAAGGCATAGTGGTAAGGAACAAAGAAAGATTAGTATGTAAAGGATATGCGCAGAGAGAAAGAATAGACTACATTGATATATTTTCCCCTGTGAGCAGACTGGAAGCTATCAAGTTGTTTTTGGCATATGCAATATTCAAGAACTTTAAAGTATATCAAATGGATGTCAAGTCAACTTTTCTGAATGGTGACTTGAAGGAAGAAGTCTACATAGAGAATCCTGAAGGATTCAAACTTTCAGACAAACTAGACATGGTATGCAGATTAAAGAAAGCACTTTATGGACTTAAACAGGCCCCAAGAGCTTGGTATGAGAGACTTTATGGTTACTTAACAAAGATAGGATTCATAAAAGGAGCAACAGACTATAATTTATTCATAAGAGAGACAGATAAAGGATTACCACTCGTTGCTATTTTTGTTGATGACATTATCTTTGGAGGTAATAACAAACTTAGTTCAGAATTTGCCAAGAAATGAAAAGTGAGTTTGAAATGAGCATGATTGGACCTATCAAATATTTTCTTGGATTGAATGTAAAACAAACAGAAAAAGGCATATTCATAAATCAGTCTAAATATGTGAAGGAGATATTGAAGAATTTCAAGATGGAAGATTGAAAACCAATAAGCACCCCCATGATAATAGGAAGTAAGCTTTCTAAAGATGATGATTCCACAATAGTTGACAAGACCCTATACAAGTCTATGATTGGAAAACTCATATATCTTACTTAATCTAGACCTAATATCTCTAATGCAGTTGGCTTTGTTGGAAGATTTGTAGTTGAACCCAAGAAAAATCACCTAATGGCAATAAAAATAATATTTAGATACTTAAAAGGGACTATAGACTATGGTTTATGGTATCCTAACTCAGAGAATATACAAATTCATGTGTATATAGATGCAAATTGGGTAGGTTGTGTTGATGAAAAAAAAGAGTACATCAGGAGGAGCATTATTTCTTGGAGACAGATTGGTCACTTGGACAAGTAAAAAGTAGAATTGTATCTCTCAGTCAATAGAAAAATTTGAGTATGTTGTAGCAGCATTGAATTGTTTAACAATGGCTTGGATCAAATAGATGATTAAAGACTTTGGTATTCAGATTGATTATCCTATTGTTATTCACTATGACAAAACTAGTACTATCAATATGTCAAAGAACCCTATTATGCATGCAAAGACAAAACACATTGAGATCAAATACCATTTTCTAAGAGAAAAAGTTGCAGACAAAGAAGTAAAGTTGGATTATGTGAGCACTAAAGAACAATTAGCAGATATTTTTACAAAGCCAT
>MU224450.1:791318-814808 GCA_018584345.1 Thuja plicata
TGGTGACTGATGAATGGTTGACTACTCTACTTCTGGAGTAGTACATGTGCTTAATGGTGTTTAACACCCTTTGTCATTGATGTCAAAGGGGGAGTATTAGTAAGGGGGAGCATATACTCTGGGGGAGTATATAAAGTAGCAGCAGTGAAGAGGAAATTTTGATGAGGATATTGAGAAGATTGTAAAAAGAAGGAAGACACTTTGAGTTGATAACATCATATGTTTCCATCAATGTCAATGGGGGAGATTGTTGGAGATTTTCTTATGTGAAAATAATTGATTGTATGTTTGTCATTGATGACAACATATAATATACTGTAGTGTTCTATATGCAATTATTAGTACAGATGTTTTGGAGCTATGTGTGTTTATTTCCATGGTTTATACATGTTCTAGGTGCTATGTGCATTCACGCTAAGTCAGATATGAAGTTTTAGTTGAGCTATGTTAGTCAGTTATGGCAGTTACAACGTTTGAACATTATCTGCCAAGAGCTGGCATAAATACAGTGTTGCTTGAGTTACACCTATCTTTAGGATATCCATGGTTGTATTAATGTTTATTTATGAGTTAGTGATGATTATACAAAGGTGCCAAGCATGTTTTAACAAAATCATGATATTGGAGTAAAATTGGTGAAGCCGACTTTGTGAAGCGTTGCGTCTATTCAGTTTGAGTTGCGCGGTTCTAACTTTGATTTCGTGGATAGTTAAGCTGACAAAGAAGTTGATGATTTTTTCCCAAATACCATCATGACCTTATCCTTGGTGAAGATACATATAGCAATTCAATTGTGTTCACTAAGTGTAAGAAAAATGAAGCAAAAAATAATAGACAGAAGTGAGCAGAAAGTCAGACAGAATAAGTTGAAGAACTATGTGAAGAAACAGAAGAAGATTACAAATCATTGGAATTGATCAAGACACCAGGTCTACTCAAATAGTTCATCTATCATATATAGTGTATATCTATTTTACTGAAGGTTGCAGCCTTCACCATTTTAGCTGTGAGCTTTTGGACAGTGAGTCCTCACCCCTAATAGGGTTACTTGTAAAAGACTCCTAATAGGGTCTGCCCTTTAACCAAGTCTCTATACTTATTGCATTGTAAAAAACAACTCCTAACAGGGTTGAAAGATCTCCTAATAGGGATAACTATACTCAAGTATAGTTCTTTGTGGGTGCTAATTCCCATCGGGTTCTTTACCTATTTGGTTTCCCCATAAGTAAAATTGTTTTGTTCTTTATTGTGTTATTTGAATGTGCATTTGCTTTATGTTAATTGATATCTAAATAAAGAAAATAATTAAAGTAGTTGATAACTGATTCAACCCCCCCCCTCTCAGTTATCCTTTGGGACTATTCCAACATCTAGGTACTAATGTCCATGTTTTCTTTTTCTCTATCTATTCAATCTCTTCATTCATAGCACTAACCCACTCCTGATTCTCAAGTGCAGTATTAATAGATTTAGGCTTAAAATCACAAATTAAGCATCTAGTGTTTAGTGACTTACTTCTTGTTCTCATTCCAGCCTTTTTGTCTCCTATGATCTAGTTCTGTGGATGGTGTTTTTTGACATACTTGGAAAGTACTTGTTCAGCTCTTTTTTCATCATTCTGATTATCATCTTGACCTTTATTTTGATCTTCATCACTCAGTATATCATTGTGATCAATTTGCTGATTTTCAGTGTTTGTAGCATGATGCTCAGGTGCATTTTTTTGTCTCTTGGTAGCGATACACTATTGATTGGGTAGATTGTTAGGTTCTTCACTATAGATAAACATGTTATAATCTTCTAGTTCTGTTCTCCTTTTTTCATCATTTTTCTCAGCAAATTCATCCACTTTGAGATTTGCACTTTCAATGATTTTGTTAGAGGATTTGTTAAGACATTTATAATCCTTTCTTTTGGTAGAATAACCTAGAAATATTCCTTCATCACCTTTGGAGTAAATATTTCCATTTCTATCATCTTTCAATATATAACGTTGACTTCCAAATATTCTAAAGTAACTTACATTAGGTGTGTATCCATTCCATAGCTCATAGGGTGTCTTATTGGTGTCTTTCTTCAATTAAACTATGTTCAATGTATAGACACCGGTACTGACATCCTCTCTCCAGAATGTTTGTGTGATTCCTTTTCTCAATCATCAATGTTTTGGCACAATCAACAATTGATCTATTTCTTCTTTCAGCAATCCCATTTTGTTGTGGTGTTCTCAGTGCAGAAACCTATCTTTGAATTCTAAGCTCATTACAAAAGTTAGTGAATTCATCAAAAATAAATTCTCCTCCTCTATTTGACCTTAATCATTTCATCTCCTTTTCACTTTATTTTTCAACTATAGCTTTATACCATTTAAGCATCTTGAATGCTTCTAATTTCTCTTTTAAGAACATAACAATCATCATTCTAGAATAATCATCAACAAATAAAATTAAGTATCTATCACCATAGTATCTCTTTGTTCTCAATGGTGCACAAAATTCAGTATGAACTAATTCTAAAATAGCATTAGATGTATAGGTCTTAATCTTGAAACTAGGCTTTGTCATTTTACCTTTTTGACAATTCTTACACATGACATAGTCAAGATTTGACATGCTCGGTAAGGCTCTTACTTTCCTTTTATTTCTTATCCTAACCATGTTGTCAAAATTCACATGACATAACCTTTTATTCCACAACCATATGTCTTCATTTCTATCCAATAAACAATTGGTCTCAATATTATCAAGATAGAATAGGTTACCTTTTGTTTGTTCGCCAGTACCGATCAACCTTCCTAATTCATTAAATATCTTTGCCTTTTGTTCTCAAATGCAACTTGGTGTCCTGTTTTATTCATCTATGAAACACTCAATAGATTATAGTTAAGTTTGTTCACCCAATATGGAGTTTCACATTTGATCAGATTATTCAACATGATGGTTCCTTTACCTTCAATTGGACAAGGTGAGTCATTACTCATTCTTACTGATCCACCATTATAATATTCAATATTTTCAAATTTTTTCTCAGCCACGTAACAAGATTTATTTCCTTTGTCCTTGTAGTCCTGGTTATCTCTTATGTCAAATTGTCAGTTGCTTTGGTAATCTTGGTCATCACTTATGTCATACTTCTTTTCATAAGATCTTTCATCTTTTGTTTCTTCTTTTCTCTTGTTTGGACATCTAGCAACAAAGTGTCCAATCTCTTTGCAATTAAAACATACCAATGGTAATTTACCTTTTTATCTATCTTTGCCTCTCTACAATCTTCTAGCCATTAGTGCTCCGATTTCATCAAGTTCTTGTTCATCACTATCACTTTCACTCTCATTTCTCATAGTGTCTTTATGACTTGATTTACTTATCTTCAAAGAATATTTGAATGCAGACTCAATAGATGGTAAGACACTATTGTCAAAGTTATTCATCTCAAATGATTTAAGTCTACCATCAAACTATCTAGAGTGACATTGTTATTTTCTACTGCTCTCATTTCTTGTATAGCAAATACTCTAGTAGCATAAATAGGCAACAAGGTTCTAATAATTTTACTTATCACTATTTATTCTTCAAGTACACCACCAACTCCTTGGATAACATTAACAAACCTCTTTGATTCTGCTACTGTACTGAGTGATGTTTTCTCCTTCTTTCATTCTTAGGTCATCAAAATTTCCTCTTAGGCTTTCTTCTTTAGCCCTTAGGACATTTGCATCTCCTCCATGTACTAGCTTCAGTTTGTCCCACATTTTCTTTGTAGTAGTGCATGATTTGACATCTTTAAATTCAACATTGGAGAGTGAGGAAGCAAGTTCTATAATCATAGAATTGAGTTCATATTTTTATCTCAATTGATTAATTTTTAGAGGTCCAGTAGGTAACACATATTTTGTACCCAAATACTATGTAACATCATTTCTAATACCTGATAGGTGGTCTTATCCTACTTTTCCATGATGCAAAGTTGTCCTTTTTCAACTTAGGCATATCCATTTTTCTCATCTTGTGATCTTTAGCTTAGGTCATTTAAACCTTCCTTTCAAGTACACAATCTCTGATACCAATTGTTAGAATAAGTGAGGGGGGGTGAATCAGTGGCCTCAATAATTAATCCAATAATTACAACCAAAAATTTATACCACAAATATAAACCTCTAGCTATCTTCAGTCCTAAAAGATGTATGCCTTTAAATAATCTTATCAAATAACTACTGTTTAGAATCTACTATTTATCCTTTTTATTAAGCTTTACTGAATAGCAATCTAGCATTTAGCAAAATATAGAAAATAACTTAGTGTTTACCGATAAATATTGTTTTAGTAATGTGTAAATAAAAACATCAAAGTAATGAACCATATACACATTTGACACATGGGTTTTTAACGTGGAAACCTTGTTAAGGGAAAAACCACTTGGGACCGGTAACCCAAAATTTTAACTCTTCTAAAGTGAGCTCGGTGAAGAGCCATCCCTGTTAAAGGTTACAAACATATTATTAAGTGCAACCTTATTAGAGGATTTTGTTGAAAAGATTGCTACAATGCAGACAATTGTTATTTTGTCATTGATGTCAAGCCTTAACTAGTGAGACTATTGTTGTATATTTGAGTGCCATATCTATTTATTGATGAAGATTTGAAGAATACGATAACAAGAAGACCGAAGAAATGGTTGAGTTATGAGTATACACTAGGGTACTTGATCATTTGGCACTTTGGCAGAGTGATATGTTGTTTATCTTTCACTGACAGTTCACTGGAAGGTCGATGTCAAGCAAAGCAAAGTCGATGTTGAGAAAAGTGAAAGATGATGCCGAGAAAAGCAAAGATGATGTCGAGCGCCAGTGAAATGCTGAGGGAGACAGAGAAAGCTGAGCAGCAGTATTTTATTAATTGATGAGATTTGAGATCTTCGGTCGACATAGTTGATTTTATTGGGATATGTATTGTTAATTAAGATTGGTCCACACTCATTTAATGCACGGGAAACCGTTATTAATGCATGAATTCAATGTTTAATTAATGACTGTATTGGAGAAGTAAATTAAATATAATGATGGAAGGATCTGTTGGATCTGACCTAACCTAAGATTTATGATCTTGATTAAGCAGAAAAAGATCTATCTGACCTAGATGTAGAGTTATAATATAACCTATAGAGGTTATTTTTATGTATCCAAGTGTGAAAAGAAGTTGTATGCAAGAGTATTGCATGGTTAATTGACTGATTGGAAAGACCTAGCAAAGAAGGATGAGCAAAGAAGTAGAGAGAGATTTCTTGATGGATTTCTAAGCAGATCTAATGTTTGAGATGAAAATGGAGGCCACTCAGTGAATTAGCATTAGAGCTGAAATTGGATCTAGATTTGTAAAGTAAGTTGTATGCATCAGATCACACCTGTTGATTACTTTCTAACTATTGTATTAGTTCAAATCCTTTAACCAAGTTGACCTAAGAGTCATTATATAAATCCTTTGAATAAGGTGACATTCAGATTGGAATTTTCTAAGTCCTCTAACAAGGCTACTCCTGACAGGGTGATTAAATCCATTAATCATGTCACATTTGACAGTGTGTTTTGTAACCTTTAACAGGGTTGGCTCCTAACAGGGCATCACTTCAGAAGAGTAAAATTTTGGTAGTGTGTTACTAGTATTTTTTCCCATATTGGGTTTCCACATTAAATCATGGTTTCAAAATGTGTGAATGTTTATGTTGTGTTTTACTATTAAGTTTTTGTAAGCTTATTTCATTAATACAGTAAACTGCACACTTTTTTTTTATTACTATCGATCAGATCTGAGTTGTTGAAATGGTATAAAGTTTTATATGGGCACATCTAGACCTGAGGATAAATGATTCACCCCCCCTCCCTCTCATTTATTCTAAATTCATTCTAACAATTGGTATCAGATCTTTGTTCTCTTGAAATAGTTTGAAGGTACTTGGAGATAAAGATCAAGATGTATAAAAGGGATGAACCGAAGATTAACAAGGGAAACTTTCCTACATGGAAAAGTTTGATGAAACCTCACTTGGATGGTATTGGTGATTCTTTTGAATAACATATTGAACAAGAATATGTAGCCACTACTGGAGTTTTGAATGTTTCACAATTAAGAGAAAAGCATGAACATAATCAAGCAATGTTGGAACTTGCATCATCTCTGAACTATCATGAATTTGAGGACATCAAGGACTGTAAAAGTGCAAAGTAGATGTGGGATGCCCTTCAAACCATCTATGGAGGTGATAAAAATGTACTAAGAGCCAAATCTAAAAGCTTGAGAGGTAAGTTTGATGATTTCAAAATGCAAGAAGGAGAAAATATAGTGCAATATTATGATAGAATAAAGGAAGTTGTAAATGCTATTAGAGGAGCTAAGGGAACCATTGATGATGACACTATCATGAGAAAGGTACTGAGAACACTTATTCCTATTTATGCTATTAGAGTATCTTCAATTCAAGAACTGAGATGTACTCCTAACAACAATTTGACTCTAGAAAGTTTGGTAGGAAGACAATCTGAATTCAAGTCATAGATGGTCATCAGCAAATCAAGGAAAGAAAATGAATGTGTGAGAAGTGATAGTGACACTTTAGATAATGATCTAAAAGAGCTTGAGGTACTTATGGCAAGGAGAATAGCTAGAGAAAAAGGAAAATTCAGAGGTAAACTTCCTAATATTTGTTTTTATTGTAACAAAGTTGGTCATATTGCTGCTAGATGTCCTGATAAGAATGAAAAAGATGAAAGAAGAAATAGAAAGTACAAAGACAGAAAGGATGAATGAGACTACAGAAAGTACAAGGATTACAAAGACAAAGGTAAGAAATCTTTTTATATAGCTGAAGAAGCCTCTGACAGTGAATCTGATAAATCTGATGAAAATGATATAGAAGTTGTGTATGTTGCAATGAAAGATGATTCAGATGATGATGAGAAAACTGTATTAATTTCTTATATGAGTAAAGGTGAATGTTGGATTATTAACAGTGGTTGTTCACATCACATGACTGGTGATAAGGATAAATTTGAAACCTTAGATCAATGTAAGGGTGGATATGTTAACTTTTCTAATGATACACATTGTAGAGTTAAAGGGAAAGGATCAATTCAATTGACTGACAAGATTAGATGTGATGATGTGTATTGGGTTGATGATCTTAAGTATAACTTGTTGAGTGTTGTACAGCTAAACACTTCTGGTTACAGAGTTTAATTCCATCACAGGAAATCAAAGATCTATGATGTGAATGGAGAATTAGTTTAAAGTGGTGAGAAGACTAGAAGTAACTTATTTTATTTAGACTTAGCTGAAGAGACATGCTTGTTTGCAAAATATAATGATGTTTGGTTATGGCATAAGAGGCTATGTCATGTTAACTTTGATAACTTGTTAAGCATAAGTAAATTGAAAAAGGTTAGAGGGTTGTCTAAGTTAAAGAAACCTGAGAATGCAATGTGTAAGCAATGTCGATTGGGAAAAATGACTAAATCTAGCTTTAAGAGAAAAACTCATACTTCTGAGAATATTTGTTGACCTATTGGTGAGAAAAGTTACTGTGGAGACAAATATTTTATTCTTTTTGTAGTTGAATACTCTAGGATGATGACTGTTGTGTTTCTTAAAGAAAAATCTGATGCATTCTATTTATTTAATTGGTACTTAGAAAAAGTTGTAAAGGAAACAAGTAAGAGTCTGAAATGTCTGAGATCTGATAGAGGAGGTGAGTTCATTTCTAATGATTTTAACAGGTTCTAAAATGACCAAGGGATAAAAAGACAAATGTCCGCACCTAGGAAACCACCACGGAATGGTATAGATGAAAGAAGAAATTGATCTATCATGAATTGTGCTAGAACATTAATGATGGAGAAAAATGTTGCACAGAAATATTGGAGAGAAGTTGTAAGTACAGTAGTTTATACCTTGAACAAAGTACAAGTCAAGAAAGGTACAAATACTACACCTTATGAGCTATGGTATGGATATGCACCTACTATAAGTTATTTTAAAGTCTTTAGGAGTAGATGTTTCATACTAAAGGATAACAGAAATCGCAAACTTGATGCTAAAGGAGAAGAAGGCATATTTCTTGGATATTCTACTAAGAGTAAAGCATACAAGTGCTTGAATTATAACACTAACAAAATTGTGGAAAGTGAAAATGTTAGAATTTATGAATATGTAGAGAGAAATGAAGTTGAAAGCATGATTGAGCCTAAGAGTTACAGATCATTCACTTATCTTGAAGAGGAGGATTCTAACAAAACTAATAATGAAGTTGTTGAGCAATAGTCCACACCTGCCGAGACACATAATGAAATTGTCAGGCAATAGGAGGTGACTGCCAAGCTATCTGATGGAGATGCTGAGTCATAGTTTAGACATGAACTGAACATGAATGATCAAATTGAATATGAGAAAGAGCCTACTTTGGTAAAATATGTGAGGAGGAACCATAAAATTGATCAAATCATAGGAGCAAAGGATTCTGTAGCCATGACAAGAAGCAAATTAAGAGAAGACACATGTTTGCTATGTGATTTTGAGCCTAAGACAGTAAAAGATGCTTTAGACAATGAAGACTATATTCAAGCCATGAATGAAGAGATAGACCAAATTGAAAAGAACAAGACATGGACACTGGTACTAAGGCCTAAAAAAAATGTAATTGGTACTAAGTGGGTATTCATAAACAAATTGAATGAACATGGAGAGGTAACAAGGAATAAAGAAAGACTAGCATGTAAAAGTTATGCACAAGAGGAAGGATTTGACTATGGAGAGACATTCACCCCAGTTGCAAGATTGGAAGGAGTAAGAACTCTACTTGCATATGCAGCCTACAAAGGATTTAAAGTTTATCAAATGGATGTGAAGTCAAAATTTCTAAATGGGATATTAGAAGAGGAAGTATATATTGAACAAGCTAATGGATTTTTTGACCCAAGCAAGAGGAACATGGTTTGCAGACTGCACAATACATTATATGGACTGAAACAAGAACCCAAAGCATGGTATGAAAGATTGCACAATTATCTGATAAAGATTGGATTTACAAGAACAAATGACAACAACAATCTATATTTGAAGACAGAGCAAGGTAAAGGAATTTTATTGGCTGAAATTTTTGTTGATGACATCATATTCAATGGACAAGATATGATATGCAAAGCATTTGCAAAAGAGATGCAAACTGAATTTGAAATGTCTATGTTTGGTGAGATAAAATTCTTTGTTGGTTTACAAATATATCAACTGACGAATGGTATCTATATCACTCAATAAAAATATGTCAAGGAGATACTGAAAAATTTTGGTATGGAAGATTCAAAACTAGTGAGTACACCCATGGCTACTAGACATCAAAGAATGATGATACAAAAGAGGTAAATCAAACACTATACAAATCAATGATTGGTAAGATGCAATATGTTGTACATAGTAGACCTATTATTGCATTAGCAGTTGGAATTGTTGCTAGATTTTATGCTAATCCAAAAGAGACACACATAATGGCAGTGAAAATAATTCTAAGATATTTGAAAGGTACAGAATATTATGGCCTATATTACAAAAGGAATGACAAGTTTGAACTCAGAGTCTATACTAATTTTGACTGGGCTAGTAATGTGGATGATAGAAAAAGCACCACAGGAGGAGTATTTCTTTTGGGGAAAAGATTAGTTTCCTGGACAAGCAAGAAACATAATTGCACCTCACAATCTACAGCTGAAGCCGAGTATGTGGTAGTAGCAGTTAATTGTTCAAACATTGTGTGGTTGAAGATACTACTGAAAGGTATGAAGGAGGAGATCACAGAACCACTTGTCATATATTGTGATAACACGAGTGCCATTAATATTTCTAAAAATATTGTAATTCATTCTAAGACAAAGCATATAGCTATTAAGTATCATTATTTGAGGGAGCTAGTTCAAAAGAAGGAAGTGAGACTAGAATATGTGAAAACTAAGGAACAGTTGGCAGACATATTTACAAAAGCATTGCCCAAGGATGCTCATGAGTATCTAACAGGTAAATTGGGGGTGATTCCCCTAGCAGAGGCTAACTATTTCTGAATGGTACTGTTGCATCAAAATGTTTTAATCAGAACACTTGACACATTGATGCACAGTGAGTCACATTTTAAGGATGTTGCCTAAAAATTGTGAAGTAGAAGAAAAGAACAGAAAAGAAGATCAGTCATAAACAAAGATGACAGGAACAACATGATACAAAGATTAGAACAAGATGAATCTGCATAATGAAGATGTCAACATCTTTGGCATTGTTGTCAAAGAGGGAGATTATTGCTAAAATAAATTATTGATAAAAACATATACAAGGGAGATATTACTAAAAGAGGGAGCTGAATAGACACAAAAAGATATCAGTGTGATTACAAACACAGAGGGAGTAATATTTTATAGATGAGAATCAGAATGAAGATAAAGACATTAATGAAGATTTTTTAATATCAAGGAACACACGAACTTTTTGGATTGTATGGTAACTTTTTTTGGAAATTATTGTTTTACAGTTTAGTGTTTCCATCAATGCCAAAGAGGGAGATTGTTGGAAAGATTGCTACAATGCAGACAATTGTTATTTTGTCATTGATGTCAAACCTTAACTGGTGAGACTATTGTTGTATGTTTGAGTACCATATCTATTGATTGATGAAGATTTGAAGAATAGGATAACAAGAAGACCAATGAAATGGTTGAGTTATGAGTATACACCAGGGTACTTGATCATTTGGCACTTTGGTAGAGTGATATGTTGTTTATCTTTCACTGACAATTCACTGGAAGGTCAATGCCGAGAAAAGAAAAGTTGATGCCAAGCAAAGTGAAAGATGATGCTGAGAAAAGAAAATATGACGCTGAGCGCCAGTGAAATGTTGAGGGAGACAGAGAAAGCCGAGTAGCAGTATTTTATTAATTGATGAGATTTGAGATCTCTGGCCAACATAGTTGATTTTATTGGGATATGTATTGTTAATTAAGATTGGTCCACACTCATTTAATGCATGGGAAACTATTATTAATGCATGGATTCAATTTTTAATTAATGACTATATTGGAGAAGTAAATTAAATGTAATGATGGAAGGATTTGTTGGATATGACCTAACCTAAGATCTACGATCTTGATTAAGTGGCAAAAGATCTATCTGACCTAGATGTAGAGTTATAAAATAACCTACATAGGTTATTTTTATGTATCCAAGTGTGAGGAGAAGTTGTATGCAAGAGTATTGCATGGTTAATTGACTAATTGGGAAGACCTAGCATAGAAGGTTGAGCAGAGAAGTAGAGAGAGATTGCTTGATGGATTTTGAAGTATATTTGATGTTTGAGATGAAAATGGAGGCCACTCAGTGAATTAGAATTAGAGCTTAAATTGGATCTTGATTTGCAAAGTAAGTTGTATGCATCAGATCACACTTGCTGATTACTTTCTAACCATTGTATCAGTTCAAATCCTTTAACTAGGTTGACCTAAAAGTCATTGTATAAATCCTTTGAACAAGGTGGCATTCAGTTTGGAATGTTCTAAGTCTTCTAACAAGGCCACTCCTGATAGGGTGATTAAATCCTTTAACCAGGTCACATTTGATAGTGTGTTTTGTAACCTTTAACAGGGTTGGTTCCTAACAGGGCATCACTTTAGAAGAGTGAAATTTTGGTAGCATGTTACTGGTGGTTTTTCCCATATTGGGTTTCCATGTTAAATCATGGTGTCATGTTTATGTTGTGTTTTACTATTAAGTTTCGGTAAGCTTATTTCATTAATACAGTAAACTGCACACTTTTTGTTTATTACTGTCAAGCATATCTGAGTTGTTGAAAAGGTATAAATTTTTATATGGGCACATTTGGACCTGAGGATAACTGATTCACCCCCCCCCCCTCCCAGTTATTCTAATTCATTCTAACAATTGGTAATATTTAAAACTAACAGTTTATCACTTGACCTAGAATTCACTATGTTTTCAACATGAAAACCTTTTGATACTCCTTGGGATGTATCTCAATATATAAAGGATGGTTAAATCCTACTCAGTTAAGATATTTTCTAATCCAATGGTTAAACTAAAACAATTTATGATCTATTCATAAATACAACTTAATTTTGCAGATGTTCAGATCTATTGTAAGCTCATAATACCTCTTCTGATCAATGTTCTCTTCAATTTATTTGCTCCACTTCTTTCTTCTTGGTGAATGTTGTTGCCTATCTATTTCTCTGTGTTTGCAGTAATCTTAGCTCTATTCTTTAGCTTGTATGATCAGGTTTGTATGAAGACTTATATCTTCACCAGAATTCTCTTTAGCATTCTCTCTTTCTTCCCCCCATTTCTTATCAATTACTTGTCTCTTTATATAGACATGATTTCACTATTTCTTGTCCTTCTTGTTTTCTTTGTTGATCACTTCTTGGTCCATAAAGCGCGCCATGCTAGCTTTAGTTTTATTCCCCAAATCTCTACTTTTTTTCTAGAATAAAACATGCTTTAAATCTCCTTCTTATCTTTAGCTTTTAACTGATCGATGAAAACAAAGTAAAAAATCAGTTAACTCTATCTTTATCTCCTGTTAGCTAAGTTGTTTTATCGTATCCTAACTTCAATTCTAGTCAATCAAAACTTCAGTTGTGCTCGGTGACTACTACAAATAGCTTGGGCATTAACTTCAGTTCTATTCAGTGACAACTACAGTTAGCTCGGTAATGCTTTCTCGAGTAACACTTACTCAGGTAACACTGTGAACTTCTATTCTTGGGGTTCACTGTCACTCGTTGTATATGATTACAGATGAAAAAAACTATCTCTTTAGATCTTTAAGTGTTGTGACAATGTGAGTATAAACAATCATACCATATTAAGTTGACATCAACGATAATACAATACATTAACTAATTTAATACCTTGCATTTTCTTTCTACGTCTCGGTGATCATCAACTTTGTCATCTTCAAACATTCAATCATTTATAGTTCATGAGAAGTCTCTGTCAAACGTCCTACAGACAAGTGTTAGGTTTTGAAAAAACAAAAAAAAATAGAAAATAAAAAAAAATGTTAGAAACCTTAGATAAAATGCTTGTTGTTAAAAACCAGAGTGACAGAAATACATATGAGTATGCCTCATTTTTAGTACAAGAATATACAGTATCTTATATGAGTATCCATCCTCCCTTGTATTGTATAGTGAGAAAAACCATACGAGTTTGGATAGAAGAGCGTATGGAACAGAAATTTGAGACTCACAAAACTTCAAAATGTGAGGCCAGAAATTATATTTTCAACCCCACGGTGGGTGCCAAAAATGTGTGTGAAAAGTGGGCCTCTTAACAACATAGACACTTCAATAGGTCATTACGTGATTAATCTAAGAAAGTGTGAAATGAGAAAACAAAAAACTAATCTAAATCGACCTATTGTCTTCTAGTAGGAGTATGAGTTTGCTCTCAGATCATTGCAAACCCACTAACTTGACACTATCTAAATGAAGGATTAAAAATGATACTAATCTTATTGATGCAAGTACAAATATGAATGATCCAATGATTAGGTAAGATTGATTTTAATAACCCAAAATTAAAGTGTTCCTAAATTATGAATTCAAATGCTTGAAAACAAGTAAATATACTAAATGCTTGAATGCTCTAATGCCAATGATAAATAAAACCTGCATGATAACTCTAAAAATTCTTAGGGTCCTTTGTGAGGAAAATAAAACTTTCTTTTATAGAAAATCTCTCTCGAATCGACGATCAAGATTGAAAGTTGAAGAACGGACAAGATTGAATTCAAAGAAGCACAATTCACATGCACATAAGATCATTGGTTGAGAGAGTCAGTTGACTAAACTGACTGATCAGTCATTTAGGAAACTTCTAAAATCAGTTTTTCAGTTACCTAGATTGTTTCCAAAATGAGAAGCAGAACAGACTTACTTAACTGAACATGACAGATTCATTTCTAATTTTATGTTTAGTCAACTGAAATGATGACATAAAATGCATTTTTGAATATTTAAAATGATTTAAATGAACTTTTACTCAATTTTATTAATTAAATTCATTTTTGTGTTTAATTGACAATTAGCAATTTATTTAATCAACATACTATGATATTAATTAAATAAATAACATAATGTTTATTTGCCAATACTTTAGGATTTTAGGAATTAAATAATTAATCAAGTGTGATCATAGATTAGGACCTAGGGTTTACGTTAGGTCAGATTGAAGATGTTGAATTGCCTTTAGGGTTAGGACTTAAGATTATCAATATTAGGGTTTTCTTGATGAGAGATCGAGATTGGGGGTCTAGGGTTTAGATGGTCATTTTTAGGTCATTACACACCTAACCTCACTTTCCTAACCTAACACATCCTTCTAACTTAAAGCAATGCACTTGGCCACTAATTAATCCTAATCTCCCACCTAATGACTCCCTAATCATTTGCACAATCCTAATTAAATGGATTAGCAAACCCAAGTCAGCTCTTGTTCCATCACATTTTAAATTTCAAAATTCAAATTTACCCTCCGCATGTGTACTTACCTTGAGCCACTCAAGTCTTACACATTTGTCTCCCACTTTCTCTTGCAGACTTTTTAACACATGTGTGAGATTTAATGAGCCTCTCACCTCTTACATTTTCCCCCACTTGGAATTTATTTTCCCACTCCTCAAATTTTCTCACACATGTGTGAGCAACTCATCCATTTTGAATGGTCAACTCCCTTGCATATTTGGCCTTTACCTCATTACCACCTCATTGATCCAAATGAATTCTATCCCTTCATCCAAATTTTAATCTCAACCATCTATTACTCTCAAAAATCTATAAAATGAGAGCCCTCATCCTCATTCCATAAGGATCTTTCATACATTGTTATGTTGCCAGATTGTGAGCAACCACATACCTCCTACAATAAAATCATCAAACACTTAGTATTTTTGAGTTTTGCATTTCTTTTGTATTTAATAGTTAATTTTAACTTCTATTTTATTTATTTACATTAGCAAGATTTCCATATAATATTGAGGTATATGTGATAATGTAGGAATAAGTTTAGTTTCTTAAGCTTGTTCTTTATTTACATTTTACATACTACAGACTCATACCAGACCAGATATCATAAATGTGGTATGTCTTCTAGCAATATTTCAAGCAGAACCAAAGAGGAGTCATGAAGTTGCAATAAAAAGGATATTTAGATACTTAAAAGGGATAGTGGACTTTAGGATATGGTATCCTAAAGGAGATGACTTTACTTTAAGTGTATATACATATGTGTATTGGGATAGAGATGTTGATGATAGGAAAAGAACAAGTGGTGGCACATTCTTCTTGGGTAAAACATTGGTCTCTTAGATAAGCAAGAAGCAAAATTGTACTTCACAATCTACTATGGAAGCAGATTATGTTGTTATTTCTATTAACTACACCCAATTAGTGTGCATGAAGCAAATTTTCTTAGATATAAAAGTTGTTCTTGATGAGCCTATTTTCATGTATTTTGATAATTCAAGTTCCATAAATATTTCAAAGAATCCAGTGCAACACTCAAAGACAAAACACATCTCAATCAAGTTTATTTTTCTAAGAGAGAAAGTAAATTAGAAGGATGAAAGATTAGAGTACATACCCACCAAGGAACAGATTGTTGACATCTATAAAAATTCATTTCCCAAGCATACATTATATGCAGGAGCATCTTGGGTCATTGGCAATCCTACTCAACCAAAAGATATTTGTTTTGTTCTTTAGTTTGTCTAGAGGTTGCTCGGGAAGTACTTTGTTACTCAGGCTATCTTGCTTGGTAATTCTTGTTTTGGGTTGGTCTCATCTACTCGGGTTATTTCGCTTGGGAATGCTTGTGATTTTCTATTGCTTGGGTTCTATTTCTCGATCATGCTTGTTACCAAGTTCATTTCTTCTAACGCTCATTTTTTGTTTCTTGTTTCTCAGGTGTTCTTTTCCCGAGTCACTTTGTTGCTCGGTCAACCTTTTTTTGGAGTTGGATCTAGTGGCTGACTTCTTCATTTAATTTTCATGGCCTAATTAATATGGGGTCTCTCATTGGGCTCTATGTGGATCTAAATCTGGGTCTCTCTTATGGATTTGAGTGCCGACCTCTCTTGGTGGACTCTTGTATATATTTGTTTCTATGTTCTTAGTATTAGGTAGTTAGAGGTGGGATATCAGATTGTAATAAAATATAAACTATTGAATTATCTGGAAGAAAGTTCTGTGACCTCGCATGTATGAACATCATTTTGTAATTCATTGTTTGTATATGGCCTAAATCAGGAAGGCCTTATAGCCTGGCATGTAATGAGTTTGACATATTAATGAAAAGGATCTATGTTGTTTCTTCTCTCACTGTGTTTTTTTTTCTTCTGCATTATTTCTCCAAGTTGTATTGGTAGTTGGGAGAGCCTTTGGCCCCAGCTACATGCCCTCCTTGCGTCATATGGTATCAGAGCATTGGTGAGATCTAAGTTCCTTATTGTAAACCCTAACCATTTTGGTGATATTTTTGTGGGGTAGAATATTGTGATCTGACCAACAATTGCAAAGGGATTCAAGATGGTTCATGGGAGAGGAAATGCATATCCAAGTCTAGCTGATATGCTTAGACAGATGGCTACTAGATTGGAATCTGTTGAGACATCTCAGCGCATAGGAAGACATCTTGATGATGTTAGTGATGATGAATTGGAATTAGTTCAAGGTGAAGATGCACCTGTACCTGTGATGGACTAGGAAGAAGAGAGATTCATTAGAGCCTTGACAAGTTTGAAATCCACACCTTAATTTAATCCTCCTGAGTATAGTGGAAAATTGGATTATGATGAATTGATTGATTGGATGATTGAGATGGAAAAGTATTTTGAATATGAGAATGTATCAGAGGACAAGAAGGTGAGTATTGCAAGCACAAATCTGAAAGGTCATGCATCCGTATGGTGGGAACATCTACAATTGGATAAAAAGAAGAAAGGAAAAGAAAAAATCAAGGTATGGGATAAGATGGTAAACAAATTGAAATGAAAGTTTATACCTTGTGATTATTAGATTAACTTGATTAGGAGAATGCAAAGTTTGAAGCAGAAGGATAAATCTATAAAAGATTATACTGAAGAATTATATAGATTGGACATCAGATCTGGACATGTTGAGGATGAAGTAGAAAGAGTAGAAATATATTTGAATGGCTTAAGAAGTTCTATACAAGATGAGATCAGTTTGGTCAAGATGGAAAGTATTGAGGAGGCATATCAATTTTCCCTAAAATCTTAGGAGAAGCTGAGAAAAAGATATGAGAAAATAAAAAGAGGTAGAGGTGGTAGATTCCCTAGAGGAAGAGGTAGATCTCATGGTGAAAATAGTAGATCTGAATTGGACAAGTCAATTTCAGACACATCTCAAGATAAAGGAAAGATTGAATGGAAAGGTGGAAGTTCATACCGAGGAAGAGGCAATTACTCTTGAGGTGGTTATAGCAGAAGAGGGTTCCAAGTAACTTATTACAATTGTGGTCAAGAAGAACATAAATCCTTTGAATGTACACATACAAGAAATAATACCAGTAGTGGAAGAAATTCCTTGGTGCAAGAGGAGTCACCTAATGAAGCTAAGAAGGAAGGAAATCTTGTAATCTAAAGGATACTATGGAGTGAAAAAGATAAGAAAGATCCTGTTAGGAAAAGTTTGTTCAAGACCAAATGTAGAGTTACAGACAAATTTTCGAAGGTGATTGTTGACAGTGGAAGCTTAGAGAATCTAGCATCTAAGGAAATGGTCACAAAGTTGCAGTTGGAGAGGGTGAAACATCCAAAACCCTATCATATCTTATAGATCAAGGATGAACATACATTAATAGTGAGTGAACAATGTTTTGTGAATTTCAAGATTGGAAAGTATTATGATAAGGTGTTGTGGGATATTGTGCCTATGAATTGTTGTCATATTTTGTTAGGTAGACCTTGGAAATATGATAGACATGCTATACATGATGGAAGGTTGAATAGATATTCTATTTGGGTTTATGGTAAGAAGCAAGTTTTGTTACCTTTGGTTGAAGAATCTGTTGGTGAGATATGTACATCTATGAAATTTTGTATGATGGAAGGTAGACATTTTGTAAAGGATTTCAAAATAAATGACATATGTTATGCTTTGATTCCTAAAAAACCAAGTAAGAATACAAAAGATGAAGTTCCTATAGAAGTTGAAAAGTTACTCACTGAGTACAAGGAAATAATTTTAGATAATGTACCTAATGGTTTTCCATCAATGAGTGATATCCTTCATTGTATGGATCTGATTCATGGAGCTAGTTTACCGAACAAAGCACCACATCAATTAACACTAACCGAGAATGAAGAACTTAACCTACAAGTTCATGAATTGTTGAACAAAGGTTTGATCTGAGAAAGTTTGAGTCCATGTGTAGTACCTTGTGTGTTGGCACCTAAAAAGAATGGAGAATGGTGAATGTGTACTGATTCAAGAGCAATCAATAAGATCACATTGAAATATAGGTTTCCTATAGTGAGAATGGATAACATAATAGATTGTTTGAGTGGACCAAGATATTTTACCAAAATTGATTTGAAGAGTAGATATCATCATATCAAAATCAGAGAAGGTGATGAATGGAAGACTGCTTTCAAGATAAAGGAAGGTTTGTATGAGTGGTTGGTTATGCCCTTTGGTTTAACTAATGCACTGAGTACATTTATGAGATTAATGAATGAAGTATTGAAGAAATTATTGAATAAATGTGTGATTGTATACTTGGATGATATTCTGATATTCAGTAAAACTAGAGAAGAGCATTTGATTCATATAAGGCAAGTGTTACAAAGATTGAAATAGGAAAAGTTGTTGATAAATCTAAAAAAGTGTTCCTTCATGAAAGAAGAGCCTATGTATTTGGTTTTTGTGATTTCAGCTGATGGTTTGAAGATGGATCCTGAGAAGTTTGAAGCTATACTGAATTGGCCTACACCTAAGAATGTCAATGAGGTAAGATCATTTCATAGATTGGCAAGTTTTTACAGAAAGTTTATCAAAAATTTCAATTCTATTTGTAATGCTATGACTGAGACAATGAGAGGAGAAAAAAGAGAATTCAAATAGACACATGGAGTTGATAAGATTTTTGAGACTTTGAAGTTGAAGGTAGTTGAATTACCTATGTTAGCCTTACCTGATTTCAATAAGGTATTTCAAGTTGAATGTGATGCAAGTGGAAGTACAATTAGAGTTGTATTGACTCAAGAAGGTAAAATTCTTGCTTTCTTTAGTGAAAAGTTGAATGATGCTAAGAGGAAATATGTTGTCTATGATCAAGAGTTATATGCTATTGTTTAAGCTATGAAGAAATGGAGACATTACTTGATGCTAAATGAATTTGTGTTGTATACTGATCATAAGGCTTTACAATATTTGGGTATTCAGAATAAGTTGAATTAGAGACATATGAAATGGGTAGGGTATTTGTAGAGTTTCACATTTGTCATTAAGCATAAGAGTGGAGTTTCTAATAGAGTTGTTGATGCATTGAGTAGAAGAAGATATTTGTTGACTGAAATGAGAATTGAAGTTCTTTGTTTTGATGACATGAATTTGTATGAAAATGATCTTGATTTCTTTGAGTAGTGGAGAGTGTGTAGAGCACCTAATTCAAATCAATCAAGTAAGTATAAAGATTATTTCATTTAGGAATATATTTTGTTCAAAGGTATTCAATTGTGTATACCGAGAGGATTAATGAGGACTAACTTAATAAAGGAGAAACATAGTAGTGGATTGGCTTGACATTTTGACATTGATAAAACATTGAGTTTTCTTAAGGAAAGGTATTTTGGCCTCAGTTGTATAAGGATGTTCAGAAGTTTGTGAATTTTGTGGAGTTTGTCAAGTTGCAAAAGGAGTAAGTCAGAATAATGGTTTGTATATACCAATTACTATTCTTGAGAAACCTTGGAGTGATATCAGAATGGATTTTTTCTTGGCTTACCGAGGACAGCAAGAGGTAATGATTCCATATTTGTTGTTATGGATAGATTTTCTAAGATGACACATTTCATACCATGTAAAAAAACATCAAATGTAGTACATATAGCAGATCTTTTCTTTAAGGAGATTGTCAGATTGCATATATTACCAAGGAGTATCATCTCCAACCGAGACAGTAAGTTTGTAAGCTATTTTTGGAGAACACTTTGGAAGAAGCTGGATAATGAGTTGAAGTATAGTTCTACATTTCATCCATAGATTGATGGACAAACAGAGGTTTTAAACCAAAGTTTGGGTAACTTATTGAGATGCCTAGTTGGAGACACACCAAGCAATTGGGATTTGATGTTGGCACAAGTGGAGTTTGCATACAATAGTTCAATAAATAGAAGTATTAGAAAGACACCTTTTGAGATTGTTCATGGCACACAACTAAGAGGTATATCACACATGAGAGATATTGTTGGAGAAGAGAAAAGAAGTGTGGAAGAAGAATAATTTGTTGAGTTTATGAAGACATTGCATGAAGATGTAAAATAGAAGCTAGAGAAAAGTAATCAAAAATAAAAGGATAGTGCAAACAGATCAAGAAGACATAAAACATTTGAAGTTGGTGATGCAGTTATGGTTCATCTAAAGAAAGGCAGATTTCCTATTGGCACATATGGTAAATTGAATATGAATAAATTTTGTCCTTGCAAAATACTGAGAAGATTTGACAGTGGAAATGCTTATGAAGTAGAATTACCTGATGACATGGATTTATCACATATATTTAATATTTCAGACTTGTATTAATATCATGAACCTGATGAAGAAGTGGAAGTACCAAGCAATTATCCTAAGAAGTAGATAGAGGAAGTTGAGAAGATTTTGAAATAGAGAAGTGGAAGAAGCACAAGAGGAAAGGAATACATGGAGTATATGGTGAAGTGGAAGAACAGACCGATTGAGGACTCATCTTGGATTTCTCAATCTAAGTTGGATTCATTTCAGGTTGGACCTGATACATGATTTGGGGAATCATTTCTCGTAACCTTAGGTGTCTGATGCAGGAGCATCTTGAATCATTAGCAATCTTGTTCAACCAAAAGATGTTTATTTTGTTCTTTAGTTTTTTTGGAGGCTGCTCGAGAAGTACTCTATTATGCAGGCTTTGTTGCTTAGTAATGCTTGTTTTGGGTTGGTCTCTGCTGCTCAAGTTCTTTCATTCAGGCATGCTTGTGATTTTATGTTGCTTGGGTTCTATTTCTTGGTCATGCTTGTTACCAAGTTTGTTTCTTCTGATGCTCAATTTTTGTTCCTTGTTGCTCAGGGTGTTCTTTGCCTAAGTCACTCTATTGCTCAGTCAACCTTTTTTTGGAGTTGGATCTGGTGGCTGACTTCTCCATTTAAATTTCATGGCCTAATTAATATGGGGTCTCTCATTGGGATCTATGTGGATCTAAATTTTGGTCTCTCTTATGGATTTGAGCGTCGACCTCTCTTCGTGGACTCTTGTATATATTTGTTTCTATGTTCTTTGTATTAGGTAGTTAGAGGTGGGATATCAGATTGTAATAGAAGATAAAGTATTGAATTATCTAGAAGGCAGGTCTGTGACCTTGCATGTATGAACATCATTTTGTAATTCACTATTTGTATATGGCCGAAACTGGGAAGGCCTTATATCCCCGCATGTAATGAGTTTGACATATTAATGAAAAGGATCTATGTTGTTTCTTCTCTCACTATTTTTTTGTTTCTTCCGCATTGTATCTGCATGTTGGTTTGGTAGTTGGGAGAGCCCTTGGCCCCAGCTACATGGCCTCCTTGCATCAACATTTGAATATCTTAGAGGCAAGTTAGGGGTGATTTACCCTCCTAATTAGAACTAGAGATGCAGGGATTTGCATCAATCCAGAGGACTTCATGGAAATATATTTCAAGTTAGATTGGTGTTTTGGTGGCTACTACTCAGGGGGAGTAGTTGGCATGATTGATCAGGGAAGAGACATGCCTTTTTCATTGATGTTAAAGAGGGAGAAGAACATGTAAAAAACAATATATATACTTTCACATAAGAAATATCTTTAGCTAAGGAAATGAGTGCATATATAAGGGGGAGAAACTGGTGGAGATAAGAGCATGTAATCATATTAGAACCACAAGAAGCTTTCTTCCAATGGACAGAGATAATGATATCCTAAAAGAAGATGCATTAGAGAGACTCAGAAAGATAATGGTGTGTATTGTGGATATTGTTGGTAGTATTATTGATGGTGGATCTCAGAAGAAGATTGTGTTGGTTTCTAACTGCATTATTTTTTCACATCATATGTTTCCATCAATGCCAAAGGAGGATATTGTTGGCAAGTTAGGTGTGTTTTCATTGATGTCAACATATCAATTATCCAGTGGTGCAGCATGTTCAGAAGTCTAGTAAGGTATAGATATTGTAAATAAATGGTTGTGCATGTAGAAGGATGTTGTAGATGGTCTATATTAGGTGTATGCAAATCTAGATTGGTGTTCACAAATATTTGGATGTGCTATGAGATAGTGTTGAGACAGGAAGATAGTGTGACAAACAGTGTTATCACTGGTGTGCACTCCCATTTTGATATTTTTATTTGCCCATTTAGGAGTTTTTTTGGGACACGTTGAGGTGTTCTAAATTCAAAGGGTTCATGATCCAAAGGTTTTCAATACATTATTGATATGTTATAGTTGGTGGTGACAGTGTTCTTGAGGTTTAGCATAAGAGATGTTCGTAAATCTGATAGTATGTATGAGTTTTGATATTTTAGTGATATTCATGATGCCTATGAATGTTCATGGATTATGTGCCTAATGATTTGGCATTCCACATGGGTTGAATTGACCAGATTGGAGGATTTTTAAGTTAGTGGTAAATTTTCTTATGTTCTTGGCCGACTTGTTTGGTAAATCATTTTACTTAAGTTCGGGGGTCATTTTTGGATAATTTATGAACTCAAGGTGGATGATAAGGATCATGGATTTGTTTTGGTAGTCAAAGATGGATTTAAATCATGATTTTTTGTGCAACAATTTCATGTTTGAAATTGAGGTTGTACCAACCTTGTGTATTTGTCAAGGTTGATTATATAAATTAGATCTATAGTTGTTGTGAATGTGCAGACGTGTGAGATTGATTGAGAAGAAAGTAGAAGATTTATTGGAGATCAGGTTGTTCAATAGAAAGTTGTAGAAAAAGGGTTGAATAGAGATCTGTAGTGTGCTACATTGGAATTGACTTAGACATTTGTTAGATTTTATTATACAATTCACAAACTTCTCAGATCATTATAATGATCTTGTAAGGTGATGAGCCAGCTTCCTTTCTTTGGGTTGTAGCCCATTTACATTTCTAGCAGTGGGATCTAGAAAATGTGCCTTAATGCATGTGCATTCTCCATACG
>MU224450.1:817035-835616 GCA_018584345.1 Thuja plicata
TTGTTTTGTAAAATATATTTCTTGCAAATAATGTAATTAAGTGTGAGTGTACATGTCTAGTTGGCATGTTGATGTGTCACTCCACTTGATGTGTCAGCATTTTGAATTGTGTGTAAGGAGATCATGGTTGAAACAGTTATGATAGATTCCTATGACATGTAAGAGATATTTGTAGAAGATTCAATGACGTGTGAAGACATGCAAGACATGTGGCAACTGATAAAGTTGAGTACTGTACACTCTTCCACAATCATAAAACCCTAATACGGCTATCTTTGGAAGTTGCCCTAAAAAGGAAAATGCATGATATAAGTATTTTTTAGGGTTGCAGACTTTGAGAGAAAAAGAGTGTATTTTTGGTATGATCAGGTGCTACTAGATTTGTCTTTGAGTTTTGATTATCTCTTGAAAGAACTTGCATTGCAAGTGTGTTGTAACTGTTGTGTTGAAGATAATACATTGTGTAGGTTTCGGAGTGTTGGGGTTTTTTACCGAAAGGTTTTCCCTGGGGTAAATCATTGTGTCATTCTCTATTTTCTGTATGCATGGTATATGGCTACAATATCATTGTTAAAGTAGTTAACAAATCTGAAATTGTGAGGATTTAAAAGAATTTGCACAATACTTTCCTTCAGAGACTAGTGTAGGAAGTCATTTTCGCACCTAAGTTTCCTTACAAAGGGGCCATGCGAGTTCATGACTTAAGGGGTCCTGTTGGTGCTATTTCTTGTCCATATTGTGCCTTGTAATTTTCATAGGGTCTCCTGTCATTAATAGTGTCAAGGGTTTTGAAATTGGTATTCAAATTGTTATTATGCCTCTGCAAAGTGTGCTCAAACCCTCAACCTAATTGAAAATGGTCAAAAGTGACTAAAAACCCTAAGTGCCTCAGTCGGTTCTATTTTCGTGTTACTTTTTTGGTCACTTAAGTCACATTAAGTCATATGTCCATGTCGAATGGGTTACTTTTTACCAAAAGATTGTATCATCCTAACCACTTTAATAATTCCTAAGTCCCACTATGTAGGTCCCTTTTAAATCATCCCCTTATGTATCATGCAACTCAAAAAAGATCGGATGGCGTGCTTATTCGCTTATATCTAAGATGGTCAACATCTAATGTATAAGAGAACAAGCAAAGGTGACACATGTCCTTGGTGGGGCCAAATTGTTGAAAAGGTGTTCTGTTAAATAGTGCACAAGTTTGAAAAGATCAAACAGACTGCTTATTTGCTTAAAGGAAAAGTGCACGACATCTAACATATAAGCGAATAAGCGGTGATGACACCTATCTAGGGAAGTATGTGGGTCCAATTGTAGACGATTATGAAAGGTGTTAAAACCTAGAAAGATCTAACAGTCAGCTTATTCGCTTATATCCAAGATGCTTGACATCTAATGAATAAGCAAATGAGCGGTGATGACATTTGGCAGTTGGTGGGCCCAGGCATTCAAAGATGGCGAAGGTTTAAAGTTTAGTTTAGTTGCTTCATATCTAATGGCTCACTTATCTGCTTATCTCCAAGATGCTCGACATCTAACGTATAAGCGAATAGGCAGTAGCGACATGTGTCCTCACTCAATAGTGGTTCTTGGGGAAATAAGATAGCCGTCAGATGTGAAGGATGATGCCCAGAATCGATGATTCAAATTCAAAGTTGATAAAACAAGTTTTAGAGAGTTGTTAAGCCGCAAAATTGAAGCTGGTAAATTAAATACAGAACATGTGATAACTCTAGTCAAATTTAATTCAAAAGACTAATTTGATTGAGGCCATAAATTCATTAAGCCCACTGCAATCTAAATCATTCACCAAAACCATTTGAGCAAATATGAAATTGCAAAGATTACCAGCTTCACAAGACTTTTGTGCAGAACAGGTAAGCTCACTGATTCACTACCATTAAATTTGAGATAGATTTTGCAGTTCAGAGAAGGTTTTAGAGCTCTTGTTTTAGAATCTGGTTCTAGTATTGATAGAAAACCCTTGGAATGGCCCCTAGAGTTGAAATTTTGGGACAGGTCGATTACCAGAAATAGAACGTTAGGGAAGATTTATTGCAGTAGTTACCATTGTCCTCAGGGGATGCCACACAAGCTAAGAAGGCAGTGCCACAACATCCCCACTTCAAAATTGGGGAAGGGTTATATGATTTTCGAAGGTGGGAAAGAGATGCTATTACTAGTTTAGATGCCCTTAATCTATTTAGAGCAGCCTATAGTCAGAGAAAGGCCCCCACCCTAGACTGTAATATTTGGGAACTAGATGTTGGAAAGTTAATAGCACCTAGTGTATTCATGGACACTGATTTGCTCATTCTAATAGTAAACACTTATGATAAGGTGATGGGTTGTTAGAGACACCTGGGGAAATATAATACTGACTATATCAGCTGATGAAATCAGAAGGATTTTCAAGTTGACTGACCCCTCTAAGAGTATGGATGATATTGACCTCGAATATTTCAAAGAAATATACAATAACCAAAGGGATTATTACAGAGGTGAAGTAGTGAAGGGGTATGCTAATAAAATAATAAATTTGGTTGTAATAGGACCAGGAACCCCCGAACCTTTCAAAGTGGATCTTTTCACTGGCAAGGCCAGGAATATGTATAGTTCCCTGTGCAATATTTTGGGAATAAATGAAGAGACAGCCATGCCAGTGCAGATAATGTTGATGGTAGTTCAAATTTTGCATCCCCATTTGTTGGTAGTGTTTGATTATGCAAGTTATGAATATTTTGACAAAGTTTTTGCAACCAGACTTAAGTCATTACTAAGAAACCAAAATGCAAGAGTTCATAATGAAGTAATGATTCTTTTAAGGTCTATGGAGTATGCCCCTGAGTTGAAAATTGCTCACAACTAGGGAGATTTGATATTGTACCCTTTTGCAATAGTGATTAGGGTTTATGGTTTTAGAGGTGTTCCTTATGTGTTACCTTACAAAGTCCCACTCAAAATTGGGATAGCAGAAATCATAAGACAATTAGGTGGGCTGCAAGAGGAAGCTTTGACTAGAAAGATGAAGGGAAATATCTTTCCTACCCTCACTAGAACCCATCACTTTATCATAACAAAAGGAGGGTGGACCCAGTTTGGAAAATACATTGAACCCTATCATTTATCCACTTCCATCGCTAGGTGTGCAGATAATGAAGATTTTATCATGGGCATGTTTAGAAAGAGGACCAATTGTATAATGCTAAAGCATCAATTCTACTATCCAGAGGATATTATCAGGAACATTTTTGACCTAGAGGTTCAAGAAGTCAAGAAGGAAAAATGGATGGCATATAAGAAATCCTTGGACTTTGTCCAGAATTTTGACAAGACCTATGATCCTCTAAAGGATTTTTTCCCATGGTCTTATAAAATTGATTCACTAATGAATCCTTTTGAGGGAATAATGAAAACCCTAAATGAAAAAAAGGAAGAGAGTAGTTGAGAGTGACCTAGAAAAGATGCTTACTATTATGAATAAATTTCCACAGAGAAGAATAGTTCCACTTGGGAACTATCTAGTATACAAAAGAAGAGGATATACCTCTATTGCTCCTAGAGTTGATCAGCCCATTTAGTATAAGGGAAAGAGGCCAATGGATACTAATGTTTAAGAAGTACCCTCTCCAAAGAGGCAAAGGGTGGAGACAAAAGAACAAGGAGGTGAATTATATTCTCCTTCTCAATCCCCTATGCAATATGATGACCAGACCATTGTTGAGCAATTGCTCAAGATGAGAAATGCTGGTGAAGCAGTTGTTACTACTCAATAATTACAAGAAGGAATGCTAGAAGAGCCTAAACATACATCATCTAACCTCACAGTAGCATAATTCACTAGCAAGGAATTAGATCCTCTGACTAAACAAGCTAGTGATGAATTCTTGTCTGATGACAATTTCATCAAAACTAGGGCTTTTATTCAGTTTCTATGGAGATGCCATATTGGTGAATACAATTACAAGTGCCAGAAAATGATAGAAGATCAACCTAATGCTCCCAACGAGGACATAGAGAAAGCAGTCATACAAGAATTAATATTAAAATTTGACAAGATTACTCTTGAAGAGGGTAGACAAATGATCAAAAGGCAAGGGGTTCTCATATTTCCACAGTGGGATTTAGCTGATGCAGTGGTTTTTGATGCCATAAGGAAACAAGCTAAACCCATAAGCCCTACTGGGATATCAATTGGTGCCCATTTTAGTGAAGATCATGCAAGATTGGCAATCTAGTCACTAAAGAAAAGGGACAAGAGAAGAATTAAAGAAGATGATGAGAATGAAGACATGGGTAGCCTAATTGTGAAAAGGGTTACAGATACCTCAGGAACTGAAGCATCTAACCTTTTTGTGCAAGTAGCCAATTTAAGCATGAAAGTATCAGAGAAAGAAAAGGAGGCCTATATTAGTCTAAATAAGAAATATGAGCTTGTACTCATGGCTTATAATGAAGAGAAGGTCAAATCCTTGATGAAGGATAACAAAATAGTAGAGTTGGAAGGTAAGCAGAAGACCCAACTAGTGCCCCAAAGGCTAATTGCTCAGGACCCATATCAGCCTTCCTCCTCAAGTCCATTTATAACATATCCCCCATCCCCTGCACCTCTAAGTCCTACTACTCAGGAAGATATTGATGCCAAGAGAGCAGAATTGGAAGCTGAGAAAAATTGGCTAATCAATGAAAGGACAAGATTAGAAGAAGAGGGTAAGAGGGACTTAGAAGATTCCTAGGCCTACAAAGAAGCTAAAGAATTGGTGAAGAAAAAGCACACAGATCAGATATTTTCAAATCTCAAAAGGTGTTCCAGTGAGATCAACCTCCCTAACCTCTACTTGTTGGGAAAAAATATTGCAAGTATCACCAACAGATATGAAAATGAAAAGGGACAATGGGACTTGATAATGGGTAAATGGAAAGGGAAGGCAGCTCAGGTTAAGTCATTTTTCTCCATTTCGAAACAACACAATAATATTGATATCACCCTAACAAGCACCCATAAGTGTCTAAAGTTGATGATTAATTTGGACATCAAGAACAGCATGGTCATAAAGAGAGTCACAGTCTTAAGAGAAGAATTTTCAAGGGATAGATATGATATGTATCCCAATATGTTCAAAGAAGATGGGAACATAAAGAGTGAAGCCCTATGGCTAAGACAGTTAAATGAAACACTGACTAGCAGGACAAAAAGCATTGTTGCACTGGCAAATACTGGATGGTTTGTGCTGATTATAGATATTTTGAATAAAGCCAAGGCATTTTTTGAGTCATGGGAGGTAGAAGTTGAGAAGAATAGCAATGACTGGGAAGAGTTCAGCAGCCAAAAAGATGAATTTCTCATCTTTAGTTGGCCAAGTGATGAAGTGTTCACTACATGGGTTAGCAAGTATGGAATAGTCACCCCAGTAACATGAGATGACAAATGTAAAGGGGACAGGTAGCACCAAGGAGGTTAAGCTAACGGAATAAATCAGATATTGGGGCCTCTACACCAACAAGAGAACAAAATCTAGATGGCAAAGACCTAACTACTTCGGAGAAACTTCAAGTATTCAGGCGATCACACGAAAAATGATCACATGGCTCATAGTGAATTTTTTTTATCTCATCAACCAGAAATTTTGTCTCTTCTTGAAACTGTATTTTGTCCTTTAGCCCAGTCATCCATAGCTTGTTGTATCCTTATTTTCCAAAAGGATTCCAAGATGACTATGGCTATCTATAAGTATCAAGTTGTAATATTGTAATAAGGATGGTAAATAAGACTACAAGGAAGATTACTATATTGGTCTGACTATTGGTTTTGTGTCTTCAAAATGTACTGTTATTGAGTTCATATTAATAAAAATACAATGGAATCTCCATTTTCATGTCAATTATGTCTTCTTGCATTTACCATTAATTCTTGTATGTTCAATTTGTAAGGCATTTTGAGTTTAATGGTTATAAGATAGTCATGTTCTTGTTTGTGAGTTACTTTCAAGGAGAGTTTAAATCTTACAGATGATTGCAAAGGATTAGAATTTATGCAAGGATTTGATACATTGGTGTAAGAGTGAGAGGATAGTTTGCAAGGCACTCCATCTGAGATTCATTTGTGTTTCTATTAATTATCTTAATATGTGTATGCTATGTTATGACTCTATCACCCATGATTAGGCACTGGTCAATATGCTGATAGGTGGTTGTTATCATCAACTCAAATATTAAAATCTTTACTTTATGATATCAAGAACATATATGTGTAGCTGAATGTATTCAAAGGATACAATTCATCTTAGTGATTCCTTGAAGAGTGTATCAATAGGTTAACCTTCCTAGGCCATTTGGCATAAAAATAAGAAGGATTATAAATCCTTAATCCATCATGAGATTCTCTGTCATTCAATGAGTCTGTAATTAGGTACACCCGCCTGGGTATGTGGAGCCCAAAGTGTAGGAGTTTCATCCTTGTTAATTAGCCTTATTCATGTATGAATCTACATTGGGAATAGAGGGTCAAGAACTTATTGTTGTTTTAATTGATTGACACAAGAAAAAGAGCTAACAAAATGGCAACTCTACTGGGGATTAAGATGCAAAAATTTTGTTGAAGAAATCAATAAATCTCTGGTGTGTTTAAGATAAATCAAATTTTAGTAAGTATACTAGGGACTCTTGTAATGATCTTAGAGTCATGATCATGAAATTTCTTGTTCTTACAATATTGAGAATCAGTTTGTTCTTCCTGATAATCATTAGAGTGAGTCTATCCTGCTTATCGGTTGTGGTGCATTGTCTGAAGGTCCTGATTCTGAAGATGATACAGATCGTGTCTCAGTTGGAATAAATTGGTGAGGAATTATTAAGATTGATATATCTGCAAATTTCAATATTTACTTAAGATGAAATCTAAGATAGGACAAGGTACTTGATTTTCTTATATACTAATCCTCTGAAAAGGGGTGGCGACTCTAACTTCTATGTAGTCCAGTATTGCATAGTAAAATTATTTGTTCATTCTAAGAGATGATCCAACAAAGAAATACCAGATCATATTCTAGACTAAATCCTGAAAAGGATCTTGGAGAGGAGCTCCATACGCCTCAAAGGAAACAATGGTCCAAAAGAGGGGTATCGAAACATGATTCCCAACATGCCTCTAAAAGAAAAATGGATATTCCCATTCCAGAAAGGAAGTCATC
This sequence comes from Thuja plicata, assembly GCA_018584345.1. Lineage (NCBI taxonomy): Eukaryota > Viridiplantae > Streptophyta > Pinopsida > Cupressales > Cupressaceae > Thuja > Thuja plicata. The sequence continues at coordinate 824,229 of MU224450.1, forward strand.
TTCATCTGAAGATACAGAACCTGTGGGACTAGTTGATGCTTATAGAGAAAATACCAATTTTGATTCCTTTAGAGATGGAGAAAGTACTGACATAGGGTTCTTTCCTGTAGAACAAAATCTTGCTCCACCAGAAGAGACTTCTGCTACTAAAACAACATCATATGATTCTGATAAATTGCAAGATGAGGTTGTGGCTTTGAAAAGGAGAAAGAAAGAAAAAGAAAAGGAAATAGTTGAAGCAAAAGAGAAACATGAGAAAAGGATATATGATCTATTATTAGAAAGAGAAGAACTCTTAGCTGAAACTAGAAGAAATAACCTTAAGAAAAAAATCCTAAATCAAGAAGTCAAAGGTCTCGATCTAGAACTGTTTGGTACCCTCAATGGTGAGAGAAACAAAACCCTAAATAAAATATCAAACCCTAACAAGGAAGAGTTTGAGAAGGAAGGACCTGTAATTAGGTAGTTATTCCCATATCAGAATGAACTAAATGTGAAACTCAAAGAAACAACTAAAGATGCCCCTGACAAAGGTAAACAAAAGGTTGTCTGTATCAGCATAAATGAGCCTATGCAGAAAGTTTCTAACCCTAAAGGAATACCTCAAATTGATTTGGATATTGAACAAGCCAGGAAGGCTAAGGATGACTTGGCAAAGAAACTAGAAAAGTTGGAATTGGAGGTTGTTGCAGCTAATATGAAGATGAAGATAGCCTTACTTCATGCTACCAATAATACAACTGCAAGTAGTTCTATGCATGTAAATCAAAGAGTACAACAATTGAATTCATCTACTGATTTAAATGTAAACAATCAAGGTGGTGTTTCTAAGGTCCAAAAATGTGGAAACAACCAAAATTTTCAGAGCTCTGGTCCTAATGTAGTTGCTCAAATCAAGGGTCCTCACTCAAGTTTTCAAATTGCCAAGCCCAAACAAAATGTTCCTCCACCAGTTTAGCATGAAGGAGGAATTGTTGGACCAAGTGGTGATAACAAGCTGGTAAATTTTCAAAGGAGACCTGTCCACATGAACAGATACAGAGCTCTCTTCTTTGAAGACATCCCTGGTCACCCTAATGTGATCCCAAATGAGGTAAGAGATAGACTCCCTAAGTTCACAGGAAATAATGTTGTTACTTGTGAAGAACATTTAAAAGCTTTTGGTGATAAGATGACTAACTTTGAAATTGAAGATGAGGATGTCATCATGAAACTCTTTGTTCAATCTTTAATTGAAGATGCTAGGGATTGGTTTAGAAACTTACCTAATGACAGTATTGCCTCTTCGGATGAGTTTGTAAAATCCTTTAGGGAACAGTATAGAGAGCATGTTAATTTTGGATATATGTTGAATGAGTTAAATAACATCAAGAAGTTCCCAAATGAAAATATGGTTGATTTTAACAATAGATTCCAAAAGGCGATGAAAAAATTGTTCCAAGTTTTGAGGTTAGATGAGCAAGTATGCCTTACCACTTACATAAATGTTGCTGATGGAAAAATGTCTTATCTGCTTAGAGATAAAAACCCAACTGCTTTAAGGGATGCTTATAAGATGGCAATTGACATTGAAAGTAATAGGAGAGCATCAGGGAAATTGGGGAAGAGAGAAGACAATAAACTTTGGAAAGAAAAGGGATTATCCAGTAAAAATGTCAAAGAAGGTGATACAGTGGATAAATTGGTGAGTGCAGTAAAAGACCCTGCTGCCAAGATGGATAAAAATGATAGAGGAGGGTACCAAGATAATAAGTATATTAATCAAAGATTTGATAGACAGCCCATCCTGAGAGATTATCCATAAAAAACCAATTGGAATAATGCCAAACCTGTCCCTGAGGGGCAAGATAACCCAAAAGTAAAAGAAACTCTAGATCCCCTGAAAAGAAACAATGCCAACTATGTTGAGAATACTCCTTGGTGTGATGCTTGTAATATGTCACACTCTCCCTATCAATGTGTAGTAGCTCAAGCTTTGTTTGACCAAACAGTAGAAGGAGAGCAGGAAGGCCCTACTATCAATATGTTCATAGTAAAGAAACCTTATCCATGGCTCCCTGATATTGCCTCATCTTCTGATGATTCATATTCAGAGGATAATCATTATTTCACAAATTAGTTACAAAGTTCAACATATCAAAATGATCAGGATGAATATGTTTCACAAGCAACTATAAACACTGTGGATGATGATAGTTCACAATCTCATTTTAGGACTCCCACTGATGAAGAGAAAAGATCTTTAACTGTTGCAATAATTAATCAAGCAAGAAATTCCTACAACTTAAGAAATAGGATAGTACAACTGGTCCGAGGCAAGTCTGACCCTGTTTATGTTAGAAAAGACTCACCCCAAGTAAATGAGGATCTTAATTCTAAGAAAATTGACAAAGATGAATGTTGCAAACAAGTAGGATCTTCTCATAATCATATTGGGGAGGGGGTATCAAAGGAAGAATTAGTACCAAATGAGAAACTCAAGAAAATGAAGAAAGCAAATGATATACCCCCTAAATTGCCTCATTTTGACATGAAACATGCTTTGACACAAATGAAAGTCTCAGTCCCACTTATGGAAATGTTGAAAACAAAAGATCATAAGGAGGTTGCTCTAGCATTATTAAAAGGAATAGATGATGTATCTATCCTTAATCATGAGGATATACCTTTGAAGATAAATAATGCTAAAGAGGATTTCCCATTTGTGAAAGGAAAAGGAAAGAGCAAGGAATTTTCTGACATTTGCATTGGAAATATAATAACCCAAAAACCATTATATGTTGATCCATTCTATGTTACCTTAATGGTAAATAATTTTCTGGTAAAAAATTGCATGATTGATTCTGGAGCAGTAGAAAATGTAATGTCTTATCATGTGATGAAAGAATTAGGGCTCCGAGTTACTACACCTGCTGAAAGTTGCTATGCCATGGATAACAGGGAAGTTCCTATGATAGGGACATTGAAGGATATTGAAGTGAAAATTTTTTCCTTCCCTGAAGCAACTTATAGGATGGGCATAGTGGTAGTGGATACTAAACCATATTATGGTATGCTTCTATCGAGGCAGTGGGCAGTAGCAATAGGAGGAAAGATGAAGTTGGATTTATCGTATGCAACTATCCCTATGAATGGGAATGAGGTCAAATTGTATAGAGAACCCCGGTCATCTATTATGGTTGAAGTGATCTTACTTGATCAATTAAATTGTTGTGTGAATGTTGATATGGAAAATTTTATGGTTGAAGAAGTTAAGCCACAGTTAAAGAATACTGACCTGATTGTGGGTGAATTGTTGTTGCAACAAAATGGACTCTGGCAAATGTACTTCGACGGGGGATGTTCAAAAGAAGGATTTGGAGCAGGATTCTTGTTGATATCTCCATTAGGTATCACTTTCAAATATTCATTCATGTTGACTTTTCAATTTACAAACAATACTGCCGAATATGAGGCTTTAATTTTGGGAATGGATATTGCCATCAAACATGGTATTAAATGTTTAAAAGTCCATGGGGATTCCCAGTTAATTATATCTCAGATTAGGGGACACTATGCTACTAAAGATGATAGATTAAGATTGTATAAGCATGTTGTCTGGGATAGGATAGAATTCTTTGATGCTTTCAATAAATTATGGGTTGAAAGATCAAATAATATAATGGCAGATTTATTGGCAAGTGTTGCCCTAAACAATAATGGTGCTACTCTTACTGGCATATCTGTAGTTGAAACAAAAAGTAGGCCAGTAGTTCCTGACAATATTCATAATTGGCAAGTTTTTGAGGATGATGATGATATCCTCAAGTTTATCCAGTGTATTGGGCCAATATGATGGTCAAAAGATTGATTGTGAATCTCTAGTGTCAACTATGGACAATAAGGAATATATTTTTGATTAGGAAGTCATCCAATTGAATACTAATCACATTCCCATGGGGTTAGTTGAATTGGAAGGCATGTTCAGCATAAATGACAACTATATGACTAAGAAGTCCAATGCCAAAATGGAAGACTTAGAGGAAATCAATTTGGGATCTGAAACATCCCCGCAATTGGTTTATATTGGCAAAAAGTTGGATAGAAATGTGAGACAGAATTTGATAAAGTTGTTGAAAAGGTACAAAAACATTTTTTCTTGGTCCTATGATGATTAAAAGCCTACAAAGAAGATCTATTCCAACATGATGTCCCTTTAAAAGAAGGCACTAAACTATTCAGACAAAAGCAAAGACCAATCAATCCATTACTAGCTACCAAGATGCAGACAGAACTGATGAAGCTAAGGGATGCAAGCATAATAAAGCCTATTAGACATTCATCTTGGGTTTCTAACTTAGTCCCTATTAGAAAGAAGTAGTCCCTGTTAGAAAGAAGAATTGGGAAATAATATTGTGTGTTGATTTCAGAAACCTGAATGTGGCCTCATTGAAAGATAATTATGGATTACCAAAAATGGAGGCTATGTTGCATAAAGTTGTTGGATGTAACTTTTTATCTATGATGGATGGATTCTCAGGGTACAATCAAGTGTTGGTTAAAGAATCTGAGCAATTCAAAACATCATTCACTACCCCTTGGGGAACCTATGTATATGCTCATATGTCATTTGGGTTAAAAAATGTTGGAGCCACTTTTCAAAGAGCCATGGATGTAGCCTTCAAGGACCTCATAGATGTTCTGATGGTGGTGTACCAAGATGATTTAACATCTTTCTCAAAAAGAGCAAAGGATCATTGCAATCATTTGGAAAAGGTCATGATAAATCACTAGAACATGGGGTCTCTCTGAACCCAAAAAAGTGTCACTTTGCTGTTACTGAAGGGAAACTTTTGGGACACATAGTGTCAAAAGAAGGGGTAAGGATAGATCCTAAAAGGGTTGAAGCCATCCAAAAGGTACTTGCTCCCAAGAACTTGAAAGGTACACAATCATTTCTAGGGTAGATTAACTTTGTTAGGAGATTTATTGTCAACTTTGCAGAATTGGTTAAACCTATTGTCAAATTGCTAAAGAAAAATGTGAAGTTTGAATGGGGTCAAGAAGCTCAGTCAACCTTTAAAAAGATAAAAAAATCTATTAAAGAAGCACTAGTCCTTGTATCCCTGGATTACACTAAGCCCTTTTCTCTATTTACTTTTTCCTCATTTCACACTAATGCAGTAGTCTTATTGCAGAAAGATAATGAAGGATTTGAACACCCCATTGCATTTTTTAATAAATCATTGCAATCAACTGAATTAAATTATCAAATGATGGAGAAACAAGCTTATGCTCTGGTGAACGCTGTCAAGGCTTTCAAGCCTTATTTGGTGTGTGCAAAAATAAAAGCCTATGTCCCTCATGTCACTATCAAGGACATCTTTGTTCAAAATGAAGTGACAGCAAAGAGATGTAAATGGATAAACAAAGTTTAAGAGTTTGATATAGAAATCCATATCACTAAGTTAGTGAGGGGATTAGGGTTGGCTAAATTGATGATAGAGGAAAATTTGGATTTGGCCCAAATAAACAGTGTGGGTACTAAAGATAATTTATTGACAAGTATTGAGATGCAACCCTGGTATTCCAATATTGTTTATTTCCTAAAAAATGCTAAATATCTAGACAACTTAAATGATAACCAAAGGAGGAGTTTGAAGCTGCAATCACAAAAGTATGTTTTTTTGCAAGGTGATTTGTTCTGGAAAAATAGAGATGGGATCCTGTTACTATGCCTTGACAAAGGTCAATTAGAAAAGGTATTGAGAGAGATGGATGCTAGAATATGTGGAGGACATTATTCTACTAGAACAATAGCCCACAAGATCTTGAGGGTTGGATATTATTGGCCTTATGTTTTCCAAGATGCTCACACTTTTGTTAGGAAATGTGAGCCATGCCAGAGATTTTCAAGCAAGATGAAATATTCAGGGGCATTTTTATTAAACTTAGTGGTAGCAGAGGCTCCCTTTGCTATGTGGGGAATGGATTTTATAGGGGAATTTAATGAAAATTCAAGTGGAGGCCATGGCTAGATTTTGCTAGCAACTGATTATTTCACAAAGTGGGTAGAAGCAATCCCAACCAAAAAGGCAACAAGTGCTGTGGTTATTGACTTTTTGATGGATAATATAATTACCAAATTTGGTGTTCCCCTTAAACTGATAATGGACAATGTCATGTGCTTTAGGTCAGAAGAATTCACTGACTTTTCCTCTGATATGGGAATTGTCATGTCCTATTCATCCCCATACCACCCTCAAGCTAATGGTCAAGTAGAATCCAGCAATAAAAGCATTTTACAAATTTTGAAAAAGACCTTGGAGGGAAATAAGAGAGCCTAGCATATTAAATTGAAACTTTCCCTATGGGCTAATAGGATTACTATCAAGAAGGCCACTAGAAGGTCTCCTTTTGAATTGGTTTATGGTGTTCAATCAAGAATTCATATTAACAATTTGGTCCCAATTTACAAGTTTATCTAAGATGAAGGAATAGAAATCTCTGAACCTATGGAAGAAAGGATGGTTCAATTGGTGGAATTGGATGAGATAAGGAGAGAAATCCAGAGAGAAAATATCAAACTACAGCAAAGAATGAAATACCTTTTTGACAGAAGAGCAGATGTGAGAAAGTTTATGCCCGGTGATTTTGTATTGCAGTGGAATATTAAGGCTGAAGAGAAAGGAAAGCACAAGAAATTTGAATCACTATTGATTGGGCCTTATTTTATATCTAGGATTTTTGGGAAAGATTATTACTTCCTCAAGAATCTGGATGATGAAGAACAGGAATTGCTAGTGCATGGACAATTCCTGAAAAATTTCTTTAATTAACTTCTAATTTCCATTCATAGTAGTCTATAATATATGTATAGGTGTGTTTCCCTTCCGTTGTGTGTTTGTTTCAGGTTTTAGGCTGGTCTGTTTTGTGGTCTGCTTCCCTAGAGATCTATGGTTCTTGTTATAACCTAGTGCTTAAACATCCTCAGATAGAGCCACTGTTGGTGCTATTTCCTGTCCATATTATGCCTTGTAATTTTCATAGGGTCTCATGTCATTAATAGTGTCAAGGGCTTTGCAATTGGTATTCAAATTGTTTTTATGCCTCTGTAAAGTGTGCTCAAACCCTCAACCTAATTGAAAATGGTCAAAAGTGACTAAAAACCCTAAGTGCCTCAGCCGGTTCTATTTTCGTGTTACTTTTTCGGTCACTTAAGTCATATTAAGTCATATGTCCATGTTAAATGAGTTACTTTTTGCCAAAATATTGTATCATCCTAACCACTTTAATAATTCTCAAGTCCCACTATGTAGGTCCCTTTTACATCATCCCCTTATGTATCATGCAACTCAAAAAAGATCGGATGGCGCGCTTATTCGCTTATGTCTAAGATGCTCGACATCTAACGTATAAGTGAACAAGTGGAGGTGACGCATGTCCTTGGTGGGGCCAAACTGTTGAAAAGGTGTTATGTTAAATAGTGCACAAGTTTGAAAAGATCAAACAGACCGCTTATTTGCTTAAAGGAAAAGTGCACGACATCTAACATATAAGAGAATAAGCGATGATGACACATGTCCAGGGAAGTATGTGGGTCCAATTGCAGACGAGTATGAAAGGTGTTAAAACCCAGAAAGATTTGATGGTCAGCTTATTCTCTTATATCCAAGATGCTCAACATCTAATGAATAAGCGAATAAGCGGTGATGACATCTGGCAATTGGTGAGCCCAGGAATTCAAAGCAGGCAAAGGTTTAAAGTTCAGTTTAGTTGCTTCATATCTAACGGCTTGCTTATCTGCTTATCGCCAAGATGCTCGAAATCTAACATATAAGCAAATAAGTGGAAGTGACATGTGTCCTTAGTTGACAGTGGTTCCCACAGAAATAAGATAGCTTTCAAATGTGAAGGATGATGCCCAAAATTGACGATTCAAATTCAAAGTTGATAAAACAAGTTGTAGAGAGTCGTTAAGCCGTGAAATTGAAGCTGGTGAATTAAATATAGAATGTATGATAACTCCAGTCAAATTCAATTCAAAAGACTGATTTGATTGAGGCCATAAATTGATTAAGCCAACTACAGTCTAAATCATTCACCAAAACCATTTGAGCAAAGATAGAATTGCAAAGAAAACTAGCTTCACGCGACTTTTGTGCAGAACGGGTAAGCTCACTGATTCACTACCATTCAAATTGAGATAGAGTTTGTTTTTCAGAGAATGTTTTAGAGATCTTATTTTAGAATCTGGTTCTAGTATTGATAGAAAACCCTTAGAATGGCCCCTAGAGTTGAAATTTTGGGACAGGTCAATTACCAAAAATGGAACGTCAGGGAAGATTTATTGCAGTAGTTTTCATTGTCCTCATGGGATACCACACAAGCTAAGAAGGTAGTGCCACAACATCCCCACTTAAAAATTGGGGAAGGGTTATATGATTCGGGAAGGTGGGCAAGAGATGCTATTACTAGTTTAGATGCCCTTACTCTATTTAGAGCAGCTTATAGTTAGAGAAAGGCCCCCACCCCAGACTATAATATTCAAATGGAACTAGATGTTGGAAAGTTAATAGCACCTAGTGTATTCATGGACACTGATTTGCTCATTCTAATAGCAAACACTTATGATAAGGTGACTAGGGTTGTTAGAGACACCCGGGGAAATATAATACTAACTATATCAGCTGATGAAATTAGAAGTATTTTCAAGTTGACTGACCCCTCTCAGAGTATGGATGATATTGACCTCGAATATTTCAAAGAAATATTCAATAACCAAAGGGATTATTACAGAGGTGAAGTAGTGAAGGGGTATGCTAATAAAATAGGAAATTTGGTTGTAATAGGACTAGGAACCCCCGAACCTTTCAAAGTGGATCTTTTCATTGGCAAGGCCAGGAAAATGTATAGTTCCCTGTGCAATATTTTGGAGATAAATGAAGAGACGGCCATGCCAATCCAGATAATGTTGATGGTAGTTCAAATTTTGCATCCCCATTTGTTGGTAGTGTTTGATTATGCATCGTATATTGCTCAGGAGACGCATGATGGTTTTTTAGGAATCCAAGATGGTAATATACAAAAGCTAATGGGTTGGTATTCCCTCATGATGAATATGTTCTTATTTAACAATGTAGACTTCTTTGAAGAAGAAATAGAATTGGAGAGATTCCAAGATGATGATGAATTGCCTGTTCAGATGTGGAGTGTAGATTTTCCCTGGGATAGAAAGAATGCAAGTTATGTATATTTTGACAAAGTTTTTGCAACCAGACTTAAGTCATTACTAAGAAACCAAAATGCAAGAGTTCATAATGAAGTAATGATGCTTTTAAGGCCTATGGAGTATGCCCCTGAGTTGAAAATTGCTCACAACTAGGGAGATTTGATATTGTACCCTTTTTCCATAGTGTTTAGGGTTTATGGTTTTAGGGGTGTTCCTTATGTGTTACCTTACAGAGTCCCACTCAAAATTGGGATAGCAAAAATCATAAGACAATTAGGTGGGCTGCAGGAGGAAGATTTGACCAAAAAGATGAAGGGAAATATCTTTCCTACCCTCACTAGAGCCCATCACTTTATCATAACAAAAGGAGGGTGGACACAGTTTGGCAAATACTTTGAACCAATTCATTTATCCACTTTCATAGCCAGGTGTGCAGATAACAAAGATTTTATCATGGGAATGTTTAGAAAGAGGACCAATTGTATAATGCTTAAGCATCAATTCTATTATCCAGAGGATATTATCAAGAACATTTTTGACCTAGAAGTTTAAGAAGTCAGGAAGGAAAAATGGATGGCATATAAGAAATCCTTGGACTTTGTCCAGAATTTTGACAAGACCTATGATCCTCTAAACATTTTTTTCCCATGGTCTTATAAAATTGATTCACTAATGAATCCTTTTGAGGGAATAATGCAAACCTTGAATGAGAAAAGGAAGAGAGCAGTTGAGAGTGACCCAGAAAAGGCTCTTTCTATTATGAATAAATTTCCACAGAGTAGAATAGTTCCACCTGGGAACTATCTAGTATACAAAAGAAGAGGATATACCACTGTTGCTCCCAGAGTTGATCAGCCCATTCAGTATAAGGGAAAGAGGCCAATGGATAGTAATGTTCAAGAAGTACCCTCTCTAAAGAGGCAAAGGGTGGAGACAAAAGAACAAGGAGGTGAATTATATTCTCCTTTTCAATCCAATATGCAATATGATGACAAGACCATTGCTGAGCAATTGCTCAAGATGAGAAATACTGGTGAAGTAGTTGTTACTACTCAAGAATTACAAGAAGGAATGCCAGAAGAGCCTAAATATACATCATCTGACCTCACAGTGGCATAATTCACTGGCAAGGAATTAGATTTTGTGACTAAACAAGCTAGTGATGAATTCTTGTCTAATGACAATTTCATCAAAACTAGGGCTTTTATTCAGTTTCTATTGAGATGCCATATTGGTGAATACAATGACAAGTGCCAGAAAATGATAGAAGATCAACCCAATGCTACCAAGGAGGATATAGAGAAAGTATTCAAGCAATAATTGATATTAAAATTTGACAAGATTACTCCTGAAGAGGGTAGACAAATGATCAAAAGGAAAGGGGTTCTCATATTACCACAATGGGATTTAGCCGATGCATTGGTTTTTAATGCCATAAGGAAACAAGATAAACCCATAAGCCCTATTGGGAGATCAATTGGTGCCCAGTTTAGTGAAGATCATGCAGCATTGGCAATCTTGTCACTAAAGAAAATGGACAAGAGAAGAATTAATGAAGACGATGAGACTAAAGACATGGGCAGCCTAATTGTGAAAAGGGTTAGAGATACCTCAGGAACTGAAGTGGCTAACCTTATTGTGCAAGTAGCCAATTTAAGCATGAAAGTATCAGAGAAAAAAAAGGAGGCCTATATTAGTCTGAATGTGAAATATGAATTTGTAATCAAGGCTTATAATGAAGAGAAGGTCAAATCCTTGATGAAGGATAACAAAATAGCAGAGTTGGAAGGTAAGAAAAAGACCCAACTGGTGCCCCAAAGGCTAATTGCTCAGGACCCATATCAGCCTTCCTCCTCAAGTCCGTTTATAACATATCCCCCATCCCCTGCACCAATAAGTCCTACTACTCAAGAAGCTATTGATGCCAAGAGAGTAGAATTGGAAGCTGAGAAGAACAGGCTAATCAATGAAAGGACAAGATTAGAAGAAGAGGGTAAGAGGGACTTAGAAGATTCCCAGGCCTACAAAGAATCTAAATAATTGGTGAAGCAAAAGCACACAGATCAGATATTTTCAAATCTCAAAAGGTGTGCCAGTGAGATCAACCTCCCTAACCTCTACTTGTTGGGAAAAAAGATTGCAAGTATCACCAACAGATATGAAAATGAAAAGGGACA
>MU224450.1:871617-895200 GCA_018584345.1 Thuja plicata
CTATTAGACATTCATCTTGGGTTTCTAACTTAGTCCCTGTTAGAAAGAAGAATGGGGAAATAAGATTGTGTGTTGATTTCAGAAACCTGAATGTGGCCTCATTGAAAGATAATTATGGATTACCAAACATGGAGGCTATGTTGCATAAAGTTACTAGATGTAACTTGTTATCTATGATGGATGGATTCTCAGGGTACAATCAGGTGTTGGTTAAAGAATCTAAGCAATTCAAAATAGCATTTACCACCCCTTGGGGCACCTATGTATATGCTCGTATGCCATTTGGGCTAAAAAATGTTGGTGCTAATTTTCAAAGAGCTATGGATGTAGCCTTCAAAGACCTCATAGATGTTCTGATGGTGGTTTACCAAGCTGATTTAACAGCTTTCTCAAAAAGAGCAGAGGATCATTGCAATCATTCGGAAAAGGTCATGATAAAAGCACTAGAATATGGGGTGTATCTGAACCCAAAAAAGTGTCACTTTGATGTTACTGAAGGGAAGCTTTTGGGACACATAGTGTCAAAAGAAGGGGTGAGGATAGATCCTGAAAGGGTTGAAGCCATCCAAAAGGTACTTGCTCCCAAGAACTTGAAAGGTACACAATCATTTCTAGGGAATATTAACTTTGTTAGGAGATTTATTCTCAATTTTGTAGAACTGGTTAAGCCTATTGTCAAATTGCTAAAGAAAAATGTGAAGTTTGAATGGGGCCAAGAGGCTCAGTTAGCCTTTGAAAGAATAAAATAGGCTATTCAAGCAGCACCAATCCTTGTATCCCCATATTACACCAAGCCATTTTCTTTGTTTACTTTTGCATCATTCCATACTATTGCAGCAGTCTTATTGCAGAAGGATACTGAGGGATTTGAGCACCCCATTGCATTTTTTAGTAAATCATTGCAATCAGCTGAATTGAATATTCAGATGATGGAAAAACAAGCTTATCCTCTGGTAAAGGCGGTCAATGCTTTCAGACCTTATTTGGTGTGTGCAAAAGTAAAAGCATATGTCCCTCATGCTGTTGTCAAAGATATTTTTGTTGAAAATGAAGTGATAGGAAAAAGATGTAAATGGATAAACAAAGTCAAAGAATTTGATATAGAAATCCATATCACTAAGTTAGTGAGGGGATTAGGGTTGGCTAAGTTGATGATAGAAGAAAATTTGGATTTGGCCCAAATAAATAGTGTTGGTACTAAAGATAACTGCTTGACAAGTATTGAGATGCAACCCTGGTATTCCAATATTGTTTACTTCCTGAAAAATGCTAAATATCCAGACAACTTGAATGATAACCAAAGAAGGAGTTTGAAACTGCAATCACAAAAGTATGTTTTTTTGTAGGGTGATTTATTCTAGAAAAATAGAGATGGAATATTGTTGTTATGACTTGACAAAGGTCAGTCAGAAAAGATACTGAAAGAAATGCACTCTTGAATATGTGGAGGGCATTATTCTGCTAGAACAACAGCCCACAAAATTTTGAGGGCTGGATGTTATTGGCCTTGTGTTTTCCAAGATGCTCACACTTTTGTCAAGAAATGTGAGCCATGCCAGATATTTTCAAACAAGATGAAGTATTCAGGGGCATTGTTATTAAACTCAGTAGTGGCAGAGGCTCCCTTTTCTATGTGGGGAATGGATTTTGTAGGAGAATTTAATGAAAAATCAAGTGGAGGCCATGGCTAGATTTTGCTAGCAACTGATTATTTCACAAAGTGGGTAGAATCAATTCCAACCAAAAAGGCAACAAGTACTATGGTTATTGACTTCCTAATGGATAATGTAATTACAAGATTTGGTGTTCCATTTAAACTTATAATGGACAATGCCATGTGCTTTAGATCTAAAGAATTCAGTGAATTTTTCTCTGATATGGGAATTGTTATGTCCTATTCATCCCCATACCATCCTCAAGCTAATGGTCAACAGAATCTAGCAATAAAAGTATTTTGCAAATTTTGAAAAAGACCCTGGAGGGAAATAAGAGAGCTTGGTATGTTAAACTGAAACTTGCCCTTTGGGCTGATAGGATTACTATCAAGAAGGCCACTGGAAAGTCTCCTTTTGAATTGGTTTATGGTGTTCAGTCAAGAATGCCTATTAACAATTTGGTCCCAATTTACAAGTTTATCCAAGATGAAGGAATAGCAATCTCTGAACCCATGGAAGAAAGGATGGTTCAGTTGGTAGAATTGGATGAGATAAGGAGAGAAAGCCAAAGAGAAAATATCAAATTATAGCAAAGAATGAAATACCTTTTCGACAAAAGGGCAGATGAGAGAAAGTTTATGCCTAGTGATTTTGTGTTGCAATGGAATGTTAGGACTGAAGAGAAGGGAAAGCACAAGAAATTTGAATCACTATGGATTGGACCTTTTTTTGTTTCTCGGATATTTGGAAAAGATTCTTATTTCCTCATGGTTTTGGATGATGAAGAACAGGAATTGCCAGTGCATGGACAATTCCTGAAAATTTTCTTTAATTAAGCTTTTCTCCATGCACAGTAGTTTGTAGTATGTACAAGTGTGTTTCCCTTATGTTGTTTGTTTGTTTCTAGTTTTAGGTTGGTTTCTATTGTGGTCTACTTCCCCGAAGATCTATGGTTCTTGTTATAGCTAGTGTTTAAACATCCTCAGAGCGAACCACTGTTGGTGTTATTTCCTACTTAAGTTGTGCCCTATAATTTTCTTAGGATCTCTTGTCATTAATAATGTCTAGGGTTTTGAAATCAAGTTTTAGAGTGTTCTTATGCCTCTGCAAGGTTCCTCAAACCCTTAACCTAATTGAAAATGGTTAAAAATGATTAAAACCCCATGATTGCCTTGGCCGATTCTATTTTCAAGTTACTTTTTTGGTCACTTAAGTCACCTTAGGTCATGTGTCCATGTTAAATGGGTTGCTTTTTACAAAAGACTATGATTCCTAACCATTTTAAAATTTTCCTAAGTCTCACTATGAAAACTCCCTTTTACGTCATCACCTTATGTGTCGAGCAAGTTGTTTTAAATTTGACGGCTCTCTTAATCGCTTAATCAAAAGATGCTCGACATCTAACGAGTAAGTGATTAAGCGGTGGTGACACATGTACTTGGTGGGGCTGAACATGTTATAAAAGTCTTCTGTTAAAAGGTGAGAAACTATGAAAAGATCAGACGGCGTGCTTAATCGCTTAATCAGAACATGCTCGACATCTAGCAGGTAAGCGATTAAGCGGAGGCTACGCGTGTCCTTGGTGGGGCCGAACAGTCATAAAGGTGTTCTGTTAAATAGTGCACAAGTTTAAAAGGATTGAATGGCCCACTTAATCACTTAAAGGAAAAGTGCATGGGATCTAACAAGTAAGCGATTAAGTGGAGGTGACACCTATCCAAGGAAGAATGTGGGTCAAGTCATAGATGAGTTAAAAGGTGTTAAAACCCAGAAAGATTTGACAGTAGGCTTAATCGCTTATACTCAAGATGCTTGACATCTAACAAGTAAGTGATTAAGTAGTGGTGACATCTGGCAGTTGGTGGGCCCAGGCATTCAAAGCTGACGAGAGTTTAAACTTCAGCTAATTTATTCCATATCTGACGGCTCATTTAATCGCTTAAAGGAAAAGTGCTCGACGTCTAACGAGTAAGTGATTAAGCAGTGGTGACACATGTCCTTAGTCAATAGTTATTTCTGGGAAAATATGATAGCCTTCAGATGTGAAGAATAATGTCCAGAATCGACGGTCCAAATTCAAATTTGATGAAACAAGTTGCAAAGAGTCGTTATGCCACGAAATTGAAGCTTGTGGATTAATTGCAGAACGTGTGACATCTCCAGTTGAATTCAATACTGATTTAACTGAGGTTGTAAAATTTATTAAGCCAACTGCAGCCTCAATAATTCACCAAAACCATTTGAGCAAAGATGGAATTGCAAAGAAAACCAGCTCGACGTGATTTCTATGCAGAACGGGTAAGCTTACTGATTCACTAGCATTCCAATTGAGATAGAATTTGTAGTTCAGAAAGGTTTTAGAGATTTTGTTTTAGAACCTAATTCTAGTATTGATAGAAAACCCTTAGAATGGCCCCTAGAATTGAAATCTCCAGAGAGGTTGAATACCAAAAGAGAAATCTCAGGGAAGACTTGTTGCAACAATTATCATTATCCTCAGGGTATGCTACACAAGCAAAAAGGATAGTTCCATTACATCCTTGTTTTAAGATTGGAGAAGGATTGTATGATTCCAGTATATGGGAAAAGGATGCTAAGACAAGTTTTGATGGCCTCACCCTATTCAGAATGGCCTATAGTCAGAGAAATGCCTCTACCCCAGACTGTAATATTTGGGAATTAGATGTGGGAAAATTGATAGCTCCCAGTGTGTTCATGGATACTGATTTATTCATCTTGATCACAAACACTTATGATAAGGTGGCTAGAGTTTTTAGGGACACCCAAGGAGACATACTATTGACTGTATCAGCAGATGAAATCAGAAGGATTTTCAAGTTGACTGACACCTCCCAAAATATGGATGATATTGATCTTGAGTACTTCAAGGAAATATACAAGAACCAAAGAGATTTTTATAGAGGTGAAGTAGTAAAGGGGTATGTTAACACAATAGGGGACTTGGTAGTGGTAGGGCCTAGAACCCTAGAACCCTTCAAGTTATATATTTTCAATGGCAAAGCAAGAAAAATGTACAGTGCTTTATGCAATGTTTTGGGGATAGATGAAGAGGCGGCACTGCCTGTCCATATAATATTGATGGTCATTCAGATTCTGCATCCCCACTTGTCAGTAGTGTTTGACTATGCATCTTATATTTCTCAGGAGATGCATGATGGTTTTTCAGGGATCCAAGATGGAAACATATAGAAACCATTGGGTTGGTATTCCCTCATGATGCATTTGTTCTTATTTAACAATGCAGACTTCTTTTAAGAAGAAATGGAATTGGAAAAATTCCAAGATGGTAAAGAATTGCCTGTTCAGATGTGGAGTGCAGACTTGTCCTGGGATAGGAAGAATGCCAGTTATGTGTATTTTGACAAAGTTTTTGCCACTAGACTCACATCATTTCTGAGTAACTAGAATGCTAGGGTTCATAATGAAATGATGATGCTTTTAAGGCCTATGGAATATTCCCTAGAGTTAAAAATTTCTCACAATTTGGGAGATTTAATCTTATACCCTTTTTCCATAGTAATTAGGGTTTATGGTTTCAGAGGTACCCCTTATGTGCTACCTTACAAATTCCCACTCAAGATTGGACTTGCGGAGATTATAAGGCAATTAGGTGGATTACAGGAAGAAGCCTTGACTAAAAGATGAAAGGAAGTATCTTTCCTACCCTCACCAGAGCCCATCACTTTATCATAACCAAAGGTGGGTGGACATAATTTGATAAATATTTTGAGCCTTATCACTTAGCCACTTCTGTGTCCAAATGTGTAGATAATGAGGATTTTATCATGGGTACGTTGAGGAAGAGAACTAATTGTATAATGTTAAAGCATCAATTTGATTATCCAAAAGATACCATCAAGAACATTTTTGACCTAGATGTTCAAGAAATCAGGAAGGGAAAATGGATGGCATACAAGAAGTCTTTGGACTTTGTTCATAATTTTGACAAGACCTATGATCCGTTAAAGGATTTTTTCCCATGGTCTTACAAAATTAATTCCCTAATGAATCTTTTTGAGGGAATAATGCAAAATCTAAATGAGAAGAGGCAGAGAGCAGTTGAGAGTGATCTAGAAAGGGCTCTCGCTATTTTGAATAAATTTCCACAAAGCAGAATACTTCCACCAGCGAACTATGTATTGTATAAGAGAAGAGGATATACCACTATTGCTCCCAAAGTTGACAAGTCCCTTCAGGATAAGGGAAAGAAGCCAATAGATACTGATGTTCAAGAGGTACCCTCTCCCAAGAGGCAAAGGGTGGAAACAAAAGAATAGGGGAGTAAACTGTATTCTCCTTCTCAGTCGCCCATGCAGTATGATGACCAGACCATTGTTGAACAACTGGTCAAAATGAGGAATGCTGGTGAAGTGGTTGTTACCACTCAAGAACTACAAGAAGGGATGCCAAAGGCACCTAGACATACAGCATCTGACCTCATAGTGGTAGAATTTTCTAGTAAGGAATTAGATCCTCTGACCAAACAAGTGAATGATGAATTTTTGTCTGATGATAGTTTCATCAAAACTAGGGCTTTCATTCAATTCTTATGGAGGTGCCATATTGATGAGTACCATAATAAATGCCAGAAGTTGCTAAAGGCTCAACCCAACTCTGCCAAGGAGGATATAGAGAAAGAATTTAATTAGGAAATGATATCAAAATTTGATAAAATTAAGAGGGCAGACAGATGGTCAAAAGGCAAGGAGTTCTCATATTGCCACAATGGGACCTTCGATGCTGTGGTCTTTGATGTTGTGAGAAAACAAGAAAAACCTATTACTACTACTGGGACATCAATTGGTGCCCAGCTTAATGAGGATCATGTAGCTCTGGCCATCTGGTCACTAAAGAAAAAAGAAAAAAGGAGAATAAGAGAAGATGATGAGACTGAAGACACAAGCAGTCTAATTGTGAAGAGGGTTGCTGACACCTCAGGAACTGAAGCGGCTAACCTTGTTGTACAAGTAGCCAATTTAAGCATGAAAGTATCAGAGAAAGAAAAGGAGGCCTATGTTAGTCTAAATGAGAAATATGAGCTTGTACTCAAGGCTTATAATGAAGAGAAGGTCAAATCCTTGATGAAAGACAACAGAATAGCAGAGTTGGATGGTAAATAGAAGATCCAACTTGTGCCCCAAGGACTAATTACTCAGGAACCTCATCATCCCTCCTCCTCTTTTCCATTTATCACATATCCCCCATACCCTACACCTCTAATTCCTACTACTCAAGAGGCCATTGATGTTAAAAGAGAAGAATTGGAGGCTAAGAAAAATAGGCTGATAGATGAAAGAACAAGGTTAGAAGAAGAGGGAAAAATAGATCTTGAGGATTCCCCGGCATACAAAGAGGCTGATGAGTTGGTAAAGTGAAAATGTTCTGATCAAATATTCTCCAACCTCAAAAGGTGTGCCAGTGAGGTCAACCTCTCTAACCTCTACCTATTGGGAAAAAAGATTGCAAGAATCACCAACAGATATGAGGATGAAAAGGGACAATGGGATCTGATGATGAGTAAATGGAAAGGGAAGGAAGCCCATGTTAAATCATTTTACTCCCTATTAAAAGAGATGAATAATATTGATATCTCCCTAACGAGCACCCATAAATGTCTCAAACTTATGGTTAATTTAGACATCAAGAAGAGCATGGCCATAAAGAGGGTCACAGTTTTGAGAGGAGAATTTTCCAAGGATAGATATGATATGTATCCCAATATTTTCAAAGAAGATGGGAACATAAAGAATGAAGCCCTATGGCTGAGGCAGTTAAATGAAGCACTGACTAGCAGGACAAAAAGTATTATCACATTGGCAAATACTGGATGGTTTGTGCTAACTATAGATATTTTGAATAAAGCCAAGACATTATTTGAATCATGGGAAGTAGAAGTTGAGAAGGCTAATGGTGATTGGGAAGAGTTCAGTAGTCAAAAAGATGAAGTTCTCAGCTTCATCTGGCCAAGTGATGAGGTGTTCACTACATGGGTTAGCAAGTATGGAATAGTCACCCCGGTAACATGAGATGACAAACATAAAGGGGACAGCTGACACCAAAGAAGTTGAGCATTTGGAAAAAATCAAATATTGGGGCCTATGTATCATCAAAAGGACAAGATATAGATAACAAAGACCTAGCCACCTCGGAGCAATTTCAAGCAGCCAGGTGGTCACAGGACAAAAGATTACTTGGCTCATAGTAGAATTTGTTATTCCCTTCCACCTGAAGTTTTGTCTCTTCTTGAAATTGTATTTTGTCATCTAGTCTAGTCATCCATTGCTTGTTGCATCCTTATTTTCCAAAGGGATTCCAAGATGACTGTGGTTGCCTATAAGTGTCAAGTTGTAATTTTGTAATAAGGATGGTAAAATAAGACTACAAGGCAGATTATTGAATTGTGTCTGACTATTAGTTTTGAGTCTTTGTGAATGTACTGATATTCAATTCTACATTAATAAAATACAATGGAATCTCCATTTTGATATCTATGATGACTTCTTGCATTTACTATTAATTCTTGTATGTTCAATTTGTAAGGCACTTTGAATATACTGGTTATAAGGTAGTCATGTTCTTGTCTATGAGTTGCTTTCAAGGAAAGTTTTAAATTTTGTAGATGATTGCAGAGGATTAGGGTTTGTGCAAGGATTTGATATAGGGGTGTGAGGATGAGAGGATAGTTTTTAAGGCATTCTATCTGGGGTACATTTACATTTCCATTGATTATTTTTAATATATGTATGCTCTATTTTGACTCTATCACCCATTATTAGGCACTGGTCATAAATGCTAACAAGTGGTTGTTATCATCAAATTCAAATTCAATCAATCTTTATACTCATGTTATTTCAAGTACAAGTCTAGTTAATTATATTTAGTACAATTTATCTTTGTGATTCCTTGAAGAGTGAATCAATAGGTTAGCTTTCCTAGGCCTAAATGGCATAAAAAGAAGAAGGATCTCCAATCCTTAATCCACTATTAAAAATGCTGAAAGTTGATACTCTGTCAAAGGTGTACCCGCCTGGGTGTGTGGAGCCCAAAGTGTAGAAGGATTTTATGTCCTTATTAATTATCCCTTTTCCTTGTGAGAATCTAACTCGGGTATAAGAGAGTCTGGCATTTATTTTCATTATAATCAATTCTGCAAGAAAAAGAGCTAACAGTGTCCACGCATGCTTGGTTATAAAGTACAGCAGTACCCAGATGAATTACTAAATTAATTACAATGCAACATATAATAATGTCAAATGAAATGAAAAACATTTCAAACAATGAATGAAGGCGTACCTGGAGAATAATCATTTGTAAATGCCTAAATCCAAAAAGATGGGATAATGTGTGTTGAGAAAAAAGTAATGAGTGGCATAATGATGATGGGAGGCATGAATGAATATGGTAGAAAAAGTTGATGGGATATGATTTGATGGTGGGTTTATGGTGGAAAAAGATATTTTCATGGTAAAGGAAATTTTATTATGACTATTTTTTAATGAATTCAAAGAGACAATCGAAGTGAAAATCCACTCTGATTGGCTGAAATAAATTCTTCAGCTGGAGGAGGTCCATTGCCTGTAGGAAATTCTTCAGCTATAGGATGTCCATTGGCTATAGGAGGTTCGACCATGGTAGGATGAAGATCAAATTGCCGCATGAACTCGGCCTTAGTGGCTGGCTTATGGTACAGACAGAGTCTGTGACCATTGACCAATAAATTGAAGCACACGGGGTCAATTGTAGACAATTAGACTGCACCATTAGAAAAAAATTTGTCAATGTCATAGGGACCAAGCCAACAAGTTATAAGCTTACCTTGATTTAATTAAAATTAGGAATCATAGAGAAGTGCCCAGTCACCAAAAACAAACTGTTTATTCTGTATATGTGATTCATGCAATTTCTTTCATTGCAATTGAACCGACTCTATGTTATGTAAAGTTGCCTTTCTAATTTCATCTAGATGATTAAGCTGTAGGAGTCTTTCTTGATGGGTTGCAGGAAGATCCAAGTTGAGTTGTAATGTTGTTCATAAGGTTTTATGTTCAAATTTGATAGGCATTACAACAGTCTTGCCATACACTAACTCAAAGGGTGTGAAACATGTAGGTGTTTTCCATGTGGTGAGCTAAGCCCACACAGCTTCCTGTAATCTGCTACTCCAGTCTGTCTTGTGTAACTAAATTGTCTTAGTTAGGTTGGCCTCGATCCCTCTATTTGTGATCTTCGTCTGACCATTGACCTAGGGATGATATGGACTAGGCTTCTGGTGGTGACTGTTTTACTCCTCCATAAGTGTAGTGATCAAATTAAGAGTAAACTAAGCTCCCTGATCTGTGAATAGTTCCCATGGAACACCATACCTGGTAAATATTTCCTCATATAAAAATTGTGCAACCCTGTTATCCCTAGCATGCTTCATAGCCTGCACTTCCACCCATTTAGTGACATAGTCAGTGCAAACCAAAATGTAAGAGTTGTCATTTGATGGGAATTAATTAGTCCCACAAAATCTAACCCCCATTTATCAAATGGAGTGACTATTACCTGAGGAAAAAAAGGCATCTCATCTGACTTGGTGGGTCATCCCATTCCCTGACATCGATCACACTTGTAGGTGTAATTGGCTGCATCCTTATAGAGAGTTGGCCAGTAATAGCCAGTAGTGAGTATCCTCTTGGTTGTCTGTTTAGCTGCAAAATGGCCACCACAGGGTTCATCATGGTAGGCATTTAGGAAATCATATGTTTCATCCTTGTGAATACACCTTCTCAGAATATGATCACATCCAGTGTAGAAGAGATAGTCAGCCAGGCAAGAAAAATTAAAAATTTTCTCAATTAACAGTCTCTTTTCCTTGGAAGAAAAATGCGGTGGTACCTTTTGAGAAACCAGATAATTGGTGATGTCAGAATACTAGGGGGTATGAGAGGAAATAGAAAATAGGTGTTCATCTAGCAAATTTTCATTGATGACATGTGAGTCATCAGCATTCTGTAACCTGGAGAGGAACTCAGCAACTACATTTGTTTTCCCTAGTTTATCCACTATCATGATGTCGAACTCTTGTAGCAACAGAAGCTGTCTAGAAAGCCTCCCTGTGATAGCAGGCTTGTTTACCAAATACTTGATGGCTACATGATTAGTATGCATGAATATTGGGTAACCGGTTATTTAGTGGCAAAACTTGTTCAGCGCATATATCATAGCCAGGAGTTCTTTTTTGGTGACTATGTAGTTCAACTCTGCACCCTACAAATTCATGCTTATAAAGTAAATGACATTCTCTACAAGCCCTTCTTTCTATCCTAGGGCTACACCTACAGCATGGTCATATGCATTTGTGTGTATATGGAACTATAATTCCCAATTAGACCCTCAAAGAACTAGTGCTTGAGTAAGAACAGTCTTCAGCTATAGGAAGGATTCTTCACAAGATGTTGTCCATAAAAGTCTGAATACTTAGTGAGCAGGGAATACATGGGCCCTGCTAGTTTGTTGAAATCCTTAATAAATTTCCTGTAATAACCAGCATGCCCCAAAAAGTTGCGGACATTTGTTTTTTTGGCTGGAGTAGGCAGGTTCATGATGACTTCAATTTTAGCTAGATCCACCTATATGCACTTAGCAGAGATGTAATGACCTAACAGAACACCTTCATGCATCATCATGAAGCATTTCTCACTGTTGAGGGATAGATTATGCTCCTCATACTTGGTAATAAATTTTCACAAATTGACCAATGCCTCCTCATAGGTGTCCCCACAAGTTGTGAATTCATCCATGTATATTTCCATGCAATCATGGGAGATATCAGCAAAAATGTTGATGACCACTCGTTGGAATGTAGTTGGAGCATTAAAAATGCTAAAAGGAAGTATAGATTAGGAAACAATCCCCCAAGGGCATGTGAATGTGTTGTTCTCCTGATCTTCAAGAAGGATCTTGATCTAGTTGTAGCCACTATATCCATCCAGGAAAGAAAAATAGCTCTTTCCTACTAAGGAATCAAAGACTTGGTGAATAAATGAAAGGGGGAAATGGTCCTTCTTGGTGGCATTGTTAAGTTCCCTATAGTCAACACATATTCACCACTTTCATCCTTTTTTGGGACAATGAATAAAGGTGAGACCCACTGGCTATTAGAAATGTGGTAGATGAAAATGGCATTAAGAAGTTTTTGCAACTCTATTTTGACTCTCTCTCTTAACGTAGGGTTTATACGCCTTTGGAATTATCTAACAGATAGTTTTTCATCTTTCAAGAAAATCCTATGAGTACATAGTTTAGGGTCCAAGCCCTTCATATCTGAATAGTCCCAGGCAAAAGTTGTGGTATGGTCTTTCAGCAGTTTGGCCAAAGATGTTTGTTTCTGGTTGGTAAGTTTGCTATTAATATACAAGCAATGGTCAGGGGAACTTCCAATTGTTTTTTGAGTTCTACCATAGAAGCATCTATTAATGGAGGTGCTTGGACCTCATGGGGTAGAAATTGGTGGTAGATTTTCTTAGTTGCAGGAGATGGAGGTAAAGTGCAATCAGGGTACAAAGCTTGTAGGGAACAGTGATGGGGGCTAAGACAGTTAATGGAATTTGAATCCTGACCATACTAGTTTTGTAGAATGTTGGTGATTACGGTGTCCTCCTCTTGTAGCTGCAGGAAAGGATCCCTTTTTAACATCATGAGTTGCGATACTGATTTGACTACCTCAACCTCCTCCCCAATCTCAGGCCAAATTGGTGAGGCTAAATCCATTTGTGGTTGTGCTTGCAGGTATAAGGCTAATGTCTTAGTATGTTGACCATTATAAATGGTCATACTACCTGAGTGACATCCTATAAAGGCATCAATTGTGGCTAGCCAAGGTCAACCAAGAATTATGGGATAGCCTCCTAATGTGGCTTTAGGTGAGAAGATCATAAAGTCTATAGGGTAAGACCGGGCTTCAAGGTCAACAACTATATCTTCCACTACCCCATCAGGTTTGACTGTAGAACTATCTGTCAGCTACAAGACAGTGGGTGTTTCCTAGAGGTTAGTGATTTTGAGTTGTTGCATGATGTCCTTAGTCTTGATATTTATGGAAGCTCCTAAGTCTATCAAAGCATTTTTTATGGTTGTCCCATTGATGGTAACTTTGACAACTGGGCTACCTGGGTCAGAATACTTAGGGACCAGTATTTTGCCAAGCATGATATCAACAAGTTTCCCCATGATATGGACTATTTGAGAGTCCTCCTGCTTATGACTAGGATTTTTAAAGTAGGCCTCCTTGATAGTCTTTCAATATATTGGGACATCCTTTATTGCTTGAAAATGAGGAATCTAAACATTAATGTTCTTGAGTTTGTCTAGGATGTCAAAGGCTGCATCATTCGTATGTTTAGAGTGATCATTCTACAACCTTTGTGGATTAAAGGGAGGTGGAGCCTGTTGGACTTTTTCTAGGAATACCATCGAGTCTATTGGAGTGGACTCTAGATTAGTTTGAGGCATTGGGTCTTCTAGAGTTACTTCATTTATAATAGGTGTTGGCAGAGTAGTGCATGACCGTACATGAATGTCATTGATTGTGTAGGCAGGGTATTGGTTTAGGTCAATAGAATAGACATTTTGCTGAGGTGTTGATGGCCTATTATTAGGATTCACCTAAGGTTGGGCAGGGAGTTGGGTAGGCTTAGGGGGTGTTGTAGTGACTGTAGGAGGTAGAAAAAGTGCTTTTTTGGGGGGTTGTTGTGGTGGCTGCAAGAGTCCTTGTTGCTGGTTTGGTCATTGCTAACCTCCCTGCCACTGAGGATTTTGCTACCAATTGCCTTGTGGAGGTTTCCAATTCCCTTGGGGTTGTTTCCATTGAGGACTTAGATAAGGTTGCCACTGAGGTTGCAAATTATTCCAAGGAGTGTATTGATTATTCATAGGTGGTTGTCATTGACTACTATAAAATGGACCATTAAAAGTAAGAGGATCCTGAGGCATACCTTGTCTTTGATCCCATGGTCTTTGTTGTGCAATGAAGAATACTTGCTCATCATCTCCTTCAATTGGCTTGTATTTTGTGGATATTTGTGCAGTCTCCATGTTATCAACTAACTTGCAATGACAATCTCTCTTCTTTTGTCTACAATGTGGATAGAATTCTGCCAGAATAGCTTCGGCCTCTGCATGCTTCTTTTTTGCCTGCATTGTGTCCAACTAGGTGGCCATGTTATTGATAATGTCCTGCTTGAAGACAGACAACAAATGTGTGATTTTTGTCTGAGTGGCCCCAGTGCCATTAGTTTTTCTTGTTGTGGACCTATATCCTCTACCCTTCTTCCCTATGGCTCTTGAGTAATTGAGGTAGATCTTCTTGATATCACCCCATGTAGATTGGGTGATATCTCCCCCAGCCATAAGATCCAAGTCTTCAGTGCATCCTTCATTTATACCCCATAAAAAGAGAAGTTTTTGGGACTCCTCATTGAGCTGGTGATGAGTATTTTATGAAAGCTAAACAAGAATCTTGACACATAATCCTCTAGATTGTCATCCTCCTTCTGTTTCATCTTGAAGATGTCATCCCCTCTAATATCATTTCCTCTGCAGTACTCTTTATACTTCATCAAGAATGTTACCTTCATTTCTTCCCAATCATGGACAATGTCTTAACCTAAGCCCATAAACCATCTTAATGTAGAGTCCTTGAGAGTTGCATGAAAAAATTTGAGCCTATAGGCATCTGTGGTGTAGTCGTAATTATGACAAAGGATGTCAAACTCAAAGAGAAAGGTATATGGATCTTCGGTCACTAGGCCATAAAATTTGGGAAGCGTTGAAGAGGGAATATTCTTGAGGTTGTGATTATCATGTTGGTTAGTAATGGGAAATGGAAAGGTAGGGGGTTTTTCATCCTGGGCATACACTGAGAGAGTCCTTGCAGTTGGTAAATGACTAGAGGTAGTGGATTTTCTTCTTGATTGTCTGGGTATTACATTTTGAGATTTGCCAAGGCTTCTAAAAACAGATTAAACTCAAGTTGACCTTCTAGAAGGTCAAAGTTCAGTGGATCACCTTCGAAAGATGATGATGATGCTGATATAGGAAGTTTTACAATTGCATCAATGAACTGACCTTCCTCTTCATCTTCTTCTAGTATAAAGATATATCCTAAATGGTTGTTGGGGTAGTTTAGTAAGTACCTTCCTAGAGCGCCTCTTCTTCTTCTATGTATACAGATAAATAAAATATTGCGGTGGTGGAGTGAAAGACTTTTTGATAGAAAACTTTATTTAAAAAGGATGTACATGCTTGAATTAAATTCTAAAAATGGATAAGTAAAAGAAATTGGGAA
This sequence comes from Thuja plicata, assembly GCA_018584345.1. Taxonomy (NCBI): domain Eukaryota; kingdom Viridiplantae; phylum Streptophyta; class Pinopsida; order Cupressales; family Cupressaceae; genus Thuja; species Thuja plicata. The sequence continues at coordinate 886,624 of MU224450.1, forward strand.
AATTAAATAAATATCCAAGTGGGCCCCCTTGAGTGAGTATCCAAACTCAATTATACTGAACTAAAGATTAACACTTCATTTTCTATTGATTGAAAAAAATGAATTACAAGATTCAACTGTAAAGCAACATAATATAAACTATAACTGATAACGCCCTCCCTTCTCACGTAGGAGTGGGGCTTTATTTAAAGAAGAAAAATCATCTAACTGCTATCTAATCATGCCATAGAGATAGGCAGAGCTTTTATTACAATCCTATTAAACATGAAAGGAAACTATAAAACTGGAGATAGAATAGGTCTAGGAAAGAGGAAAGAACTACTTTTGACAACAAATCTAACTTCCCACTCTCTCCTAGATTTCTTTAGAGAATTTATTATGTTGTCTTGGTATTTGCTTGAATGTTGCCACCTTGATCACCCTGGATCCACTTGTTGGTGTTGCGCTTGAGGTTTCTCCATGTGCACCTAATGTAAGACCGGGTCGAGTATCCAGCGCATGGGAAATTTTTACCTAGTCAAGGCGACGGTTGCTAAATTGATGTGTTGCACTCCAGATTTTAGGATAGAGACATTTATGATAATAAACACCAAAATATGTATACATCATTCATGTTTAAACAAATAATTTATTCAAAGAGACATAACCATAATTCCAAAGTAAGTAATATAGAATTTTCATCCAAGCATAGCATATTTAAGTGTTTTAACCATAACATAGGTCTGGTGGTAGCATGCCACATAATAGAAAATATGAGTAAAAAGTATTTGAAAAAGTATGATGAAATCAAGGAAAAGATCCTAGAAAAAGCTATCCTAGGGCTTCTAAAATATGGCATTAATATGCCTCATCACACTTATCAGAGGCTTCATTGTTACTTGAGATTTGATTGAATGCTTGATATAGATTTTCTCTCATATTTTTTTTTATTAMTTTGATTTCACATGATAAAATGAAGGATTCTTTCTTGATAATGGATACTATCTCTCGATAATTATAATTCTCAAACAATAGATGRCAATGCTTCCAATGATATGAGTGCTCTTGACAATAATGCTAACTTGGAAGAAATCAATGAGTGGAGGTCTTATTTATATGTCTTGCATCACATTTGGTTAATGGTGGGGATTAATTAGAAAGATAAAGGTTGAGAAAAACTAAGAGAAGGTGAAACCTATAATGCACATGGATTGATGAAGTGGAAGAATAGGATGAAGTGTAAATGCATAGAGAAAACAAGTAAAATATAAAGTTGTATTTATTTGAGTTGGGAAAATTAAATAAATATTTGAATTTATTTAATTAGAGAGGGTAGTGTTAGCTAATTAAATAATTTAAAAATATTTAATTAATATATATAGAAGAATAGTGCTAGGGATGACATGATGAAAATGCATAGTCATTTTTGGATGTTAACAATTATTGCTTTCTAGTTTGGCACATGTGCACTTTGAGTTTATTTACTTTCATACGAAACTTGTGAAAACTACACAAAGCAATTACACCACTATTTTTGTAGATTATAATCTTCGTGATCTACACAAATAATTTACAAAATGTGTCTCTTTAACCTATCATTATTTACTTATTCCCATTTTCTACCAAGATTTGTTGTGCATTGTTCTATCTCTCACCTTAGGTCTTGGCATATTTTTGGTGCATTCATTATCATACCTTATATAAATATTTACACATGTTAAATTACCAATATTGATATCTTACATGATTGGTTCTACTATGTTACAAAGATTCATATTTATTGATTAATATTGCTAGGAAAAATCCTAGGGGCATATCATCCCCTTGAATTTATGTTCCTACATTCTTATCTCATACTTAGTGCTTGAAGTATTAGTTATGCCTTACATGATATTATCTCTTGACATCTATTACACACTTAATATTGTGTGTTATATGATATCATCTTTGACAATTATTTACATGCTTATGCTTTGTACATAATATCATTTTTGCTAACAATTAGAGGAAGATTTGTTTATCATAGTGGCAATTCTTCATGATTTGGTTGTAGTGATACATTTGTGATAATTATCATTTATAGCAAGTCCAAATAAAGCTTCATTACAATATCCAAATAGAGTACACTTATTCTTAAGTGAAGTTATTAATCATGTTATATGTAGAGTTAAATCTTGTCATGTATCTAGATAAATTCCTTGGCACCATAGTTGTTTGGTCAAAGTCCCTTGCATTTGGCTACTTGGTTAGAATCATTTCCACTTAGCTAGAGCTTTACCACTTTTCATGATAGGAAAATTCTCTCATTCTACTCATTTCACTTTTTTTTTAAATAGTTTTTGACAAGTTGTAGCTATGCTTAAATTGCCAAAATGTGTTTTATTGTGATTTTTTTCCTTTGTGCTTATAGGTTCTCAAAATGGATAACTCATGGGGGAGGGGATTAACATCCATGACTTGATATTTTTCACAAATTTGTATCCTTCAAGTGTTTCAAAAATACATAATTTCTATTTTGATTGCTTGATTTTATTTTGGCATGCATTCTCATAGTTGTTTTTATGCAAGTCAAAGTGCAAGCAAAATGTAATGATGAAAATCGCATATACACATGATCTTTTTGCTTATGTTTTAGGCCCATAGTAAGTGCACTGTATTTTATTCAATAAATAGTGTGTATGATAGTGTGTCTATATGGAAGTTAGTGAATAACTTCATCTAAGCATTCCCCTCATCACTCAACCCCAAGATCTAAAATTGATCTTAGTTGGTCATTCATATTCATATATGAAAAAATTGGTCTAAAAATTATCCATGGTCACAAATTTGATTTCTCAATATTTAAAATTGAATTTCTTATTTTTGGGGAATAGAGAAAATTCCATTAAGAAAGGTTAATAGTACACTATTCACAAAAAAAAAATTGAGGATATGAAATCATTCCTTGAGAGTTACACAGGAAGTGCCTGAAAAGAAGTTGAAATAGACATGTGGGCATAACCAAAAAGAAAAAACTAAACAAACCAACTGCTAGTGGCTAATGGAGGTGAATTTGGATCATCTTTCTTCCCTCATACATCAACGAGGTCAGGATTGGAGTCTGGAAGAGACCACCCATCTTCAAATGAATCCTCTTCTTCTTTCTCTATCTCCTTCCTTGTCAGAGAAATGGCCAAGGAAAGCCAGGGGAGTTATTTGAAAGAGCTGGGCCACCTAGAATCTCCATCAGAATCTAGCCAACTAGAGCCAAAGGGCCAGTACCACCCACAAGCCACACAGAGGCAGAGCCACCTCGCAGTGGCGAAGTTGAATGGTGGCATGGAAAATATCATCCCCCGCCAGACTGACGGCAAGGGCTCTGAAACATGACATGTGAGAGCGGGAGGAAAAGAATCATTCCTTATTTTGTTTAAATGATACCATATAAAAATACAACTTATTTTAAATTACACACTAAGATGATGTATCCAAACACTAATCCTAATTCAAAAGAATGTGTTTAAAGAGTGTACTCACAAAGAAATATATAATTTCTATACTTAGAGGAACTTAAGGACAAAGATCCACATCTTTGAAAACCTCATAGAGCTCAAGAAAGTTTCTTTAGTAGTTCGATTAAAATAAAGTACATAATAGAAAACCACCTACAATTTGCTCCAAGACATTTATACTATCATATTTATAGTATGTCTTTTATTGAGAAATGGATTTTCTCTTAAACAAACCACAAATGTGGGCAAGCAAAACCCAAAGGAAAAAAGAATATTTTAAGCATGAAACAAAAGGATTTAATATAGACTGATTCTATTCATTTCAAATCTTGGGCATCATCTATTGACTCCCACAAGTGGATGATGAGCATCTTCTGCTTGTATTTTCTTCAAAATTCAAGTTTTAGACGCTTTGAACAAGTTTGTACAACCTCTGCAACTGTTAGGAAAATTCATTCCTGCCCTAGTTCATCAATGAACTTGGATGCATGAAGCTTTTCAAGTACATTTTTAACTAGATTTGCAAGTGCTAGATGTCAATAAAGCATCAAAGAATGAGGAAGAGTACATAGATGGATTTTACCATTGAAAGAAGCAAGCAAAAATGTAATGGCTAGGAGTTTCATTTGAAGCTAGTAAAGTTTCAATATATTTTTCTTTTCTTTATGATGTCTGATCACAGAGTGTGATCCAAAATGCTGATGAAAAAAATACACATAATCATATTCAAAAAAAGAAACAAGTAACATTATTAATTGTGGAAAACTGATATCTTTCACATTTAGTATGGAAAACTAAAACTTGTAATGTTTATAATGATAATCAAGATTTTGAGTGAAGAATTAAACCTATATGTCACATTGTTTTAGTGATTTATGGAGTTCCTCCAGGGCATGGATTCCACTAGTATCTATATTAATTATAACTATGATAAATACAACAACTGTTAATAGAGAAGCAAGAAACATTTGGATCTTATAAGAGAGATGAATGATGTCATTATTCTTAGTTCTAGTGTTGATAAGGCAGTCAAAGTAAACAAATGAAAGTATAATGCAACTTACGAGACATTGCAATGACTAGAGATAGTGGTCTCATTTATGCCCAAACATTTCAAGGAGGTTACGAATCGCAAATATAGCCATGAACACTAGATATATTTCTTGAATTGGAGGAATAAGAAATAAGCTATTAATACCTACATTATGAATTTCATATAAGAAGCATACCTAAACTAAAAAGCCATGAGTATATTTTACACTTGATATTATAATGAAACTAACCCCAATACCAATTGCAGTCTTCATCTTTAAAGTTACTTTATTAGTCATGCAAAAAAATTCAACTACTAAATAAACAAACTACATTCCATACTTTACACTTCTACAGATAAATCTCCCTTGACTTTTGTCTCCAAAATATTTCCTCCCTGGCTAAGAGTTTTGAATACTCCTTCATTAAGTTATGCTCTTCTATGAAATCTGCATTTGTCATCCCTTGAGAAATGACTTTCTCATTTAGGATTTTCAGATCCCCTTCAATCCTATGCTTTTTAGCAAAGATATTCTTAAAGCTTTCTCTATTCCATATTTTCAGTCTTTCCTTTAAATAGTCTCTTTTACTAAATAGGATGGCCTTGTTACCTACCCTTGTGGGGGTGTGTACCCACCATTCTTTCACTAGATCATCAAATCCATTAGCTCTAAACCTCATTGCTTTGAATTTAAAGGGGTATTTATCAAGAGTAGTGTCATCATGGATTCTTAGAAAAAATAGAAAGTGGTATATTCTGATGAATGGGAGAATCTCTGCATTGCAAATCCAATTATTTGAGGCCCAATCCCCATAAATTGGGAATCTTTCTAACTTCTCAGTAATGTATTAAAATCCAGTCTTCTATTAGTCCATGTAAAATCATCTCCCCTAACTTCCACTTTAACTAAACCATTGTCCATGATCAAGATACAAAAATCTCTTTCACTTTTTTTTTACCATCTAGCTCCCCCTACTTATCTTCAGGTCTAACTATGGCATTTAAATCCCTGCAATCATAAACAAATCTTCAGAGTGAGAAAGTAAAATACTTGAAATTTCCTCCCACAATATTGGCTTTAGTGTTGGATTATTCAGTCCATAAACATGAATGATGTTAACACTTGATAGCACTTGTTTTGAGTCGGCCTTATCCCACATCCAAAACCTGCTTTTTTGAATAATTGTGATAGAGATCATGGCTTCATTCCAAAGAATCCCCAATCCACTAGGGGCACCTTCAGCCTCTGAAAAGGAACATTTCCACCTGTAAAATTTATTATCAAAGAGAACACAATCCTCATTCTTTAATTTAGTTTCTTGTAAAAATACCATCTACGGTTTCACCTGATCGAGACACATTTGATCAAGTGACATTTTTCCATGAAAGGAGCTTCATTTCTCCTGGGAAAAGTCTTCGCCTTCTCCCGATCTCAATTTTCTCTAACCACTTGCACAGGCAACCTTGGCAAGTCTCATTTTGAGGGTTCTTTCTCCCCTTTTCTTTTTCTCTCCCACTTTTTCTTTATCTATTGAGGAATCAGACTGTTCTACCATCCTTACATGCACAATGCCCTATTGGTCAAAGAGTCCCAAAAAATCATCTATATTTTGATCATTAATTTCCTCTTTTCCTTCTCTTTCTACATTTTTCCCCCACTGTCTCTGATATCCTCGAATGAGTCCCCCAAATTTCTAATAGGAGAAATGGGGATATCTTTCACTAGATTTCTAGTGATATCAAACAAAATGGAGGTTCATACTCTCCAACTCTCCCCTACACCTCCTCGTCATTATCCTTAAAAGGATGTAGTGTACGGTCCTCCATCATTTGTGAGAGTCCTTGGGGTTTAGGTTGAGGATCAGTACCAACTAGGTTGACAAATCCCAGATTACTCTCTTTTATATCATCCATCCCTGAACAAGGGGATCCATCTGGATTTCCAATTGTTAAATCCATGTTATCCTTGGTATCTAGCCCTGTTACTACATTCTATGGCCTCAGTAATGTTGATATCTACATCTTTCTGATTGTTATCCAAAGAAAAATTGTGTGTGTCCCTTGTTGGCAAGTGATCAATTTGGATAATATGATTCACTTTTTGGTTGTCATTTATGGCAACACATCTAGGTTTAAGATCGATTGTTTTGAAGTTAAGTTTTGGTATGTCCAAAATTGACTAAGTATAGAAACAGAGATACAGTATTGTTTTGGATGTCAAAGATAGAGATCGATGAATTAAGGCATGCGAGCTTAGTGAAAGATAGTATGGAGTATGTCTGACATACACCTAAGATCGATTTTGATTTGGTTACTTTTATGATCAGTTATGAGGATTTGAAGACTGACTGACAGCAGAGAACAATGATATAGAGCAATTGGACAGCAGCAAAGAATAAAGGAGCAAGACTTGGACCCCTGGAAATCGAAGACATATTTTTTTTGTTGATAGTCTACACTTTGACTATGCAAGAGCGCAAACTATACATTTAATGTTTACTATATTAATTATATTATGTGATGAAGGCTGACTTGACAATGTTTGTAATATTTATTCTGAGAGCCGACTTAGTGAAGCTGAGAGGATATATATGTAAGATATTTTTGGTAAAGATTGTGAGTAGTTGTGAGAAAGGGAAGGATATGTAGAGCAGACATTTGAATGGCAGAGAAAAGAATGAAAGAGCAATAAAGGAACTATCAAAGCATTTGTGATGCTTGTTTTTGTTCATCACTGAGAACCTTTTGTAACAGAATTACATTGTAATATTTGTAAGCTCATTGACCCCTAACAGGGTGTTGTGAACCTTTAACAGGGTTGTTATTCCTTTAAAAAGGAAATGTATTATGTAATATTCAGCTCCTAACAGGGCTAGGTCTCCTAACAGGGACATTATACTTTAGTGCATGCTTGTGGGTATCATCCCCACTGGGGTTTTCCCTTGGCCAGGGTTTCCTCATAAATAAATCATGGTGTTATGAGTTATGTGTTATTTTCTTATGTTCTTTCCTTTACTGCAATTGTATGGTTAATGTTCAAGTGGTTGAAGAATTTAAATAACTGTTATAATACTGATTCACCCCCCCTCTTAGTATTATCGAATCCTAACAATTGGTATCAGAGCTTTTGGCCCTTGGAGAGAAAGCCTAACAACTTAAGGGAGATCAAAATGGATTTGAATGGTTTGCAGGAGAACTTTGAAGCTGCACTTGAAGATCCTGACAATGCTAAAGCCAAAAATGGAGAATTGAATTTTAACCTCCGAAGAGTTGAGAAATTCATAAAGAAACAAAAATAACGGCTTGAACTTTCCATAAATCAGAGAGAAGATCTCATGGTTCAAATAAAAAAAGATTCAGATGAGGACAATTTAGATCAGGTGAAGCAACTGAAAGAAGAGATTGAGACTCTGAAGCTTGAGAACAAGAATATGGCTAAATAAATACAGATACAGGAGGATGCTAAGAAGAAAGCTAAAGAAACCTTGAACAATGCATTGAATCAAATGAAAGATGAAGCTGACAGCTACAAGAACAAATACTTGGAACTGGAGAAATACAATCAGATTGTGAAAGGTGAACTAGTTGAAGCAAAGAAACATATTGAGAAACTTCACACCAGCAGTGACTTGATTGATGAACAGTTAGACAAGCAGAAACCTAAAGGTGACATGACTGGTATTTTCTTCAATGAAGCTGAATGTTCAAAGAATCAGGAAGAGAAATCAATAGAGAAGATTTATGCTAAGAAACCATCTATTGAAGAACCTAAAGAGCATATCAAACCTTTTAGAGGCAGATGCTTTGGTTGCAATAGATTTGGACACATGAAGAGAGATTGTAGAGGTAATTCCCCTTTTAGAACTTTTCTAGTTATTGTTTTAACTGTAATGGATATGGGCACAAGAAGACTGAATGTGAAAGACCTAATCAATCTAGATATAGACAAGACAATGGAAGAGAACCTACAATGAAACCTACATGCTACAAATGTAACAACATTGGGCACATTGTGAAGTACTATAAATTACAAGTTAATCAAGAAAGAAGACCTCCTATATGTTACAAATGCAA
>MU224451.1:14373-29595 GCA_018584345.1 Thuja plicata
TCTCTGTAAGTACTAAATCTAGACATTGAACTTCATACATAAATATTTCTCCTTTACTATCATTTATAAATAAAATACAAATGCCTATATCCACCTTTATTAATAGTTCAATAAATAGAATTAAACTGTAGTTGTATTTGATACAATAGGACTAGATATAAAATTAAGAAAAAGAAGATATGGTTATAAGAGTCTATTCATCTCACATATGCTTCAAATAGTATTTGTAACCATCAAAGTAAAACAAAAACCTACAGGATCAATTAATAAAGAGATACATACAAGTAAATCCCTTATGAATTTCAAAAAAAAATTGAAGGTCTTTCACAAAGAAATATATCATTCAAAAGGGAGGAGACTACTCACTAATTCCATATTTATGTCATAATATGAATTGTAAACTAATAATCGAATTCACTTGGAACTTGAGCAAAGATTAACTATTTAGTTTTATCACTTGGGAAGGAAAACCGTCGGGAAACATTATCAGAGAGTAAAAAACATTTTTTGCATAATGATACATAGCATAATGATACATAATCACTTTCCATTTTGGTATAGTTGCTTGAGTCGGATGAAAGGAAACTTTCATGTCTGATTCTGAGGGGGGGGATTGGAAAAACCTATCCAAATGTTTGTATTACTAGGCCCACAGCTAACAAGCCATTTTTATTGTGATTTCACGAAAAACTTCATAAATATGAGCATAAATCTTGGGCAAAAGACATTGCTTTTTATCTCTCTTGGGATTTTGCGCTATTTCAAGAGCGAGAAATTGCCACTAGAGGAAAAGCTATCAGAGAAATATTAGTTGGTCTAAATCTGCAAATGATAACACTTTAGCTGTTGCATGTAACCAGACTGGGGAATTAACAACCTAACTTAAAAATGAAAGGTGCACGATTGCAAAACTAATCAACATAACTAATAACAGACTAATTAACAAAGAGTAATAAAAGACGATGACTTGATTAATTATCAATTAACTGAAACACATCTAACTATTGGATGTTGAACTTACTATTATTAAATTAAATAATATCTAATCTACTCTAATATGAGAATTACTTCACCTCGAGTGGCCCTTACTTGAGGGGTCGCAATCTTAGATAATTAAGAACTCAACTCAAACTAGTACCAATCACTCACTTGTATTAATGATATTGAAAATACAATAAAAGAAGTCTTCTTATATTTCTATGTATGCAATATAAAGGAGATCTAATAGCATTTGAACCACATAATCTAAGACCATTCTCAACTTTAAAGACAGTCTTAGAATTAGTGATCATAACTTCTATTAAATTCTTCTACACACATGTGATTCTTCTACAAAGATGTGAATTATTCTTCTAACTGAACGACTACTAACTAATCCATCAGCGTTGAGTTCAAAAAGTATTCAAACTCTTCGTTAGGCATTGTGCAATTTTATAGGAATAGTATATGTATTCAGAGGATAACCACTGCTAGTAGATCATAAATTCTTCATCCTCCGTGTGTGTAGGAATAGCAAGAATAGTTGTCTTGGTGAGGTTTTCCCCGTCGATCATTTTCTTGACTTCTTTCGCACAATCATGAATAAGATAATTGTTTCACTGAACTACATGTGGATGGCTCACTTTTGAAGCTACATGTTAGTTAAAACAAAGTAGATACATCATATTTCTATGTAAAACATCATGAGTTTACAATTAATTATCACATCTCACAACAATCATATATATTATATATAGCACTATATTAGATGCATATCATCATTATAGGGATGACAAGCATATTATCAAGTATAAAAGGTTTGATGAAGTTTGATAAAACAGGATAAGGACTAGTCCAAAGCTATCAAAAAGACTCATATACTAGGACTTATCAATAAACAACGCTTCTTGTCTTACCCAAACATTTTTTTTTATTTTTTATTTTGTGTGTGTGTGTGTGTGCGCGTATGCAATTTTTTTTATTTTTTTATTTTGTGTGTGTGTGTGTGTGTAATTTTTTATTTGCATAATAGGTTACTAACTCAATTTTATAGACATGGTATGTCTCTGGTTGTTCTGGGGAATCAAGTGATGCAAGATTAGTTTATGGGGGAAAATAAGATGCTTTATGGATAATAGGAACGGTACTTAATAAATATGGTGCATGTAAATGGATGTCTCCATGATAGTTTGCAATTATTTTAGAGGTGATTGAACCTAATTGAGGATTCTTCCTTTCCACATTTGTAAGGGGTGACATGAGTGTCTAGTGACTTTAAAATCATCACATGTTAATTATGATAGTATTTCCTTTTTTATATGGATAGATATAGTTTATTATCGATTATTAGGTATGTGTAGTCATACTGAGTGTTGTCTTTATTTTGTATTGTATACTTGTATCTCATTTTATTTAGGTTTTTCACATGAGTTCTCATTTATCTTACAAGTTATGACTTTGTTGCCTACTGGAGTAGGTACTACTCTAGGAGGTGAAGGACCAAACACTCCTCAAATTAATTATATATGTCCTCTAAATTTTAGGAATAGATTAGAGTTCCACGTCTTTCTTGATTCAATTATGTGACTTAGGGAATATTATAAGAGACCATAAATAGTTGCATTCTTAGAGAACTGTGTCATGAATACCTATTCCTTGCACTTGTATACAAAAAGCACAAATGGATGTAGATGAGGGGATAATGTACTATTAACATCTTTACGTGCAAGTGCAAGGAATTCGTTACCAAATTTATAATAGGTTTTACAAGAATCTAATTTAGTCACGAATTTTGGATAGAATCATACACAGGGTAGAGTTGCTACTAGTTTCATCATGTTTATTGTCATTTATGTGTGTCATGTTAAGGATAACTTTGGGAATACCCTTCTAGGTTTGGTTAAGGTCAAATTTGAAGGTGAATTTACAAACTCATAATCATTGATCTATTCATGACATAGTTTGATTCTAAGTCATTTTCATAATATATTTTGACACTCCCTGGCCTTAGGTGTTGGTGCCATTTTTAGGGTTCATGAGGTCAAGGCCATTAGAATAGTGTCATTACTGGGGACAAATTTAAAATGATCTTATCATGGGTGTTTAGAACTTTGATGGTTATGTTAGTGTGAAATCCTGTATGTATTTTCACCTTAGCAGTTATCTATTATCCAAATATTTTCTAATCCCATGAGGTGGAAACTTCTTGTCATAGTTTTAAAGATTTTATTATTCCTTCAATATTATTGTTGGAGAATTTCAAGACACATATGAATAATATGTAGCATTTCACAAGATACATGAAATTTTTTCTTACCGTATTCATCTTGGTGAGACAATTGTCTTCCATACAATACATATACTTTTATATGAAGTTTTGGTTTTATTTAAGTTATCATAAATATTTATAATTGTGGATCACTGGGCATATAACCTAGCATGTAGATGAACACAAATTTGATTACTACAATTGATGAATTGTCTAAATACTCAAGGGAATATATAATCAATTTGCAACTACAAGTGTCCAACGTAAAAACTATATATTTAAAATTTGTGATGATTATATTATAAAATTTAATAATATACATGTACATGTATATGTTAGGATAGATCATCCTTAACCCAGGAGTCAGTCTACAAACATCCTCTAGAACAGATTGAGAATCAACACAAAAATTGCATTTAAATGAGGTGAGTACAAATGTACAAAGGGCCTTGTTTGTAAAGGCAAGAGTAGATAGGTAGAGTACACAAGGTTGAGACAAGTGTGAAGAATCATACATAGAGCCTGGTGGCTGCTCCATATAAATTTATTCTTGAAGATCACCATGCAGGAAATCACTCTTGACATCTATCTAGTGCACTAACTAACCCTTAGATGTAGAAATAGAAAGTACAAGATGAATGAAATCCATCTTGGCAACTAGAGAAAAGGACCCATAATAATCAATACCTTTAACCTGAGAAAACCCTTTAGCCACTGGATGTGCCTTATACTTATCAACATAACTATCAATTGTAAATTTGGTACGATACACCCATTTATACTGAACCAAATTTATTCCCTTAGCAAGAGGAATGAAATCCCAAGTATGATTATTCATCAAAGAAACATACTCCTCAAACATAGAACTATCTCATTCTTGAGCACCTAAAGCATCTGAAAACTCCTAAGGATTAGTAGAGACTGTTGGAATAGTCCCAAGGGATAACTGAGAGGGGGGGTGAGTCAGTTATCAGTGAGTTTAATTCTTTTCTCCAATTAATTACTAAATATCATTAGGCACTTACACATTTAAGATAACACAAGATAGAACACCACAATTTTGGTTACGAGGAAAGCAAACTAGGTAGAAAACCCCGATGGGAATTAGCACCCACAAAGAACTGTACTTGAGTATAATAATCCCTGTTAGAAGATCTTGCAACCATGTTAGGAGTTGTTCTTTACAATGCAATAAGTACAGTGACATGGTTAAGGGTCAGACCCTGTTAGGAGTATTTTACAAATAACCCTGTTAGGGGTGAGGACTCACTGTCCAAAAGCTCATTGCTAATATGATGAAGGCTACAACCTTCAGTAAAATAGATATACACTATATCTGATAATGAACTATTTGAGTAGACCTATTGTCTTGATCAGTTCCAATGAATTGTATATACCCTCTTCTTCTTCTTCACATAGATCTTTATCTGATGAATGAAATGGCTTTACTGTCCCAAAATAATCAACATTTTGTTCTGTCCTTTTTCTGTCTCTTTTCTTATCATTCACACTTGGTGATCTTCAAATGATATACTATAAGCATCTTCTTCAAAAGATATTATCTTTGTCGGCTTTAGGAATCTCTTCAATGCTTCTTTAGTCAGCCAAACCAAGCACACAACATAATTAGAACCGTGCAACTCAAACTGAATAGACGCATTGCTTCACAGAGTCGGCTCCACCAAAATTACCCAAACATCATGCTTTAGTTAAAACATGATTAGCACCTTTGGTTAATTAACTTAGACTCATAACCAAACATGAATTTGAACACACATATCCCATAGATAGATGCAACTAAAGAATCAATAAAATTACTGTCGACTTTCTGAAAACAATCTTCTGAAACTGTGTCTAGTAAACAGAGCAACATAACTCAACTATTACTGAACATCTGAATCTGCATGTATGTACATGCTATAGTAACTACGTCTAAAACATAAAAACAACCACACAAGGCTTCCACATATCCATACTGAAAAGTGAATACATTTCACTGTTGTATACTATATGTTGTCATCAATGAAAAACATAAAGTCAACTATTTTCATAAAGGTAAATCTCCAACAATCTCCCCCTTTGACATTAATGGAAACATATGATTAAAAACACCATCAACTCAAAAGTGTCTCCTTTCTTTTTACAATCTTCTTAATATCCTCATCAAAGGTTCCTCTTCACTATTGCAACTCCTCTGACTGTGTTTTTATTTTCAAGATTGTATACTCCCCCAGAGTATATGCTCCCCCTTACTATATACTCCCCCTTTGACATCAATGGAAAAGGATGCCAAATACCATTAAGCACATGTACTACTTCAGAAGTAGAGTAGTCAACCATTCATCAGTCACCAAGGACTGATGCTCTTGTTGCAAATTTTAATCAGACTCAGGAAAGGGAATTACTCCCAGCTTCTCCTTGAGATACTCAAAAGTATCTTTTGATAAAGGCTTTGTAAAAATATCTGCTAACTATTCTTTAGTGCTCACATAATCCAACTTTACTTCGTTGTCTGCAACTTTTCTTCTTAGAAAATGATATTTTATTTCAATCTGTTTTGTCTTTGTGTGCATCATAGGGGTTTTTGACATATTTATAGTGCTAGTGTTATCACAGTGAATAACAATAGGATAATCAATCTAAATTCTAAAGTCTTTTATCATCTGTTTGATCCAAACAATTGTAGAACAATTCAATGTTGTTGCTACATATTCTGCCTCAGTTGTTGACTGAGAAATACAATTCTGCTTCTTGCTTGTCCAAGTGACCAATCTATCTCCAAGGAATACTACTCCTCCTGAGGTACTCTTTTTGTCATCAACACAACCTGCCCAATCAACATTAGTATATACATGAAGTTGTACATTCTCTGAGTTAGGATACCATAAACCATAGTCTATAGTTCCCTTTAAGTATCTAAATATTCTTTTTATTGCCATTAAGTGATTTTGTTTAGGTTCAGCTGCAAATATTCCAACAGTGCCAACTGCATTAGAAATATCAGGTCTAGATTGAGTGAGATATATGAGTTTCCCAATCATAGACTTGTATAGTGTCTTGTCAACTGCTATGGAATCATCATCTTTAGAAAGCTTTCTTCATGTTGTCATGGGGGTGCTTACTCGCTTGCAATCTTCCATCTTAAAAGTCTTTAATATCTCCTTCACATATTTAGACTGATTTATGAATATGTCTTTGTCTGTTTGTTTTACATTTAATCCCAAAAAATATTTGATAGGTCCAATCATGCTCATTTCAAACTCGCTCTGCATTTATTTAGCAAAAGCTACTCTAAGCTTGTCATTACCTCCAAAAATAATGTCATCAACAAAGGTAGCAATAAGTAGTAGTCCATTAGGTGTCTCTCTTATGAATAAGTTGCAATCTGTTGCTCCCTTTTTTAATCTAATCTTTTTCAAGTAACCATCAAGTCTCTCATACCATGCTCTTGGGGCATGTTTAAGTCCATAGAGGGTTTTCTTTAGTCTGCATACCATGTCTGGTTTGTTTGAAAGTTTGAATCCTTCAGGCTGCTCTATGTAGACTTCTTCCTTTAGGTCACCGTTTAGGAAAGCTGATTTGACATCCATCTGATATATTTTGAAGTTCTTGAATGTTGCATAGGTTAAAAATAACTTTAAAGCTTCCAGTCTGCTCACAGGGGCAAATGTATTAGAATAGTCAATTCCTTCTCTTTGCGCATATCCTTTACATACCAATCTTGCTTTATTTCTTATCACTGTCCCATCTTCATTCATTTTGTTTCTAAATATCCACTTAGTTCCAATCATGTTCTTGTCACAAGGTCTAGGGACCAATTCCCATGTGTCATTCTTCATTATTTGATCTAATTCTTTTTGCATTGCACTTTGCCAATCTGAATCATTGCATGCATCTTCAATACTTAAGGGTTCAATCTGTGAAAGTAAGCATACCTCTTCATTAACGGTTGAACCTTTTTCTCTCGATCTTGTCAAGACTTTACTGCTCTGATCTCCAATGATATCTTCTTTAGAGTGGTATTTAGATGTGTATTTTGAGATTTCAGGTGTGACACTCTCATCTGTAATTTGTGATTCTTCTTGACTTGTCTCAGGGTTATTGCATGATACATTAATACAGTCAAACATTTCTTCAATAATTGTATCCTTATTGATAGGTCTAGTTTCATCTTCAATCATAGTTTCATATTCATAATATCTTTCTTGAATCATGAACTTCTCATCAATCTTCACATGGGCACTCTCAATGATTTTCTTCAACCTTAAATTAAAACATCTTTAAGATTTTCTCTTAGTAGAGCAACCAAGAAAAATACCTTCATCACTTCTAGCATCAAATTTTCCAACACCATCATCTCTCTGGATGTAGCACTTGCTTCCAAAGATTCTGAAGTATTTTACTCTAAGTACATTACCAAACCAAAGTTCCGAAGGTATTTTGTCTGTGGCTGGTCTTAGTTGAATTTTGTTGATAGTATAAACAACTGTATTGACTGCATCTCTCCAACAGGTGTGTGCAAATTTTCCTTGAATCATGATAGTGTGTGTCGTGTCAAGTATTATCATGTTCCTCCTTTCTGCAATTCCATTTTGTTGAGGGGTTCTAGGTGCACTTAGTTGTCTTTTGATCCCATGTTCTTTGCAGTACTCAAGAAACTTGTCAGAGGTGAATTCTCCTCCTTTATCAGATCTCAGACACTTTATCTTTAATCCAGACTCATTTTCAACTTTAGCTTTGAATATTTTGAACTTCTCAAAAGCTTCTGATTTATCTTTTAAGAACGCAACCCACATCATCCTGGAGAAATCACCAACAAACAAAATGAAATACCATTCACCATAGTATGATATTGTTTGAGTAGGTCAACATAAGTCTGTATGTATTAGATCTAGTTTGTTCTCTGTAGAGTTCTATTTGCTTCCAAACGAGGTCCTCACATGCTTTCCCATCATGCATTCCTTGCACATAGTATCAACTGGTCTTGCAATACTGGGAAGGACTCTTACTGCTTTTACATTACTTATCTTCACTATGTTGTCAAAATTGATATGATAAAGTCTTTTGTGCCAAAGCCTACTGTCATCCACTTTTGCAACAAAACAACTTACTTTGGAGTTAAGCTAAAAAACATTACCTTTGGTCTTTGATCCTGATGCAATCATGTCTCCTTCTTTTTTGTTAATAATGCATCTGTTGTTTTTGAATTCCAACTGATATCCTTTATCTAACAATTGTCCAACACTTAGTAAGTTATGATGCAAACCATCAACATATAGAACATCACTTGTCTTGTTCTTTCCATCTAAGGTGATAGATCCTCTACCTATGATAGGTTTGGGAGTGTTATCTCCAAATATGACCATGCCACCTTTGTACTTGTCTAGATGTATAAATCTATCTTTATCACCTGTCATGTGATGTGAACACCCGTTGTCTATGATCCAGTCTGTTCTGATGTCTGCTTGTGAAACTAAGGCCAATTCTTGTGCTTTCTTTTCATCTTCAATTTCTATTGTTTCAATCATTTTTTCATTATCTTTAATTGCAACGAATCCAATTTCATCTTCTCCTGAATCATCATCAATTATACCATCTTCAGCATGATAGCATTCCTTAGTATATTTGGGTTTGTAATCTTATCTGTACTTCTTGACTCTTGTAGGACACTTAGATGCAAAGTGGCCAACTTTGTTGCATGAGAAAAATTTGAATGGTAGTTGTCCTTCATATTTTCCTTTACCTTTCCTTTCCTTCTTAGCAATCATAGCAATGATTTCTTCTAGTTCTGTATCAACTTCTTCTTTCTCATTATTTCTAGAGATGCTCAAGGATTTCTTGCCATGGACTGAGGCTTTGAAAGTTGTTTCTATTTTAGGTTTTGTCTTCAATCTTGATATCTCAAATGCTGATATTTTGCTAATCAAGGTTTCTCTTTTGAAGTCCTTTGAGAATTGCATGGTTTCATCCAAGATGTTTATCTTGCTTTCATAATCTGCTGTCAATGTGGTCATTAATTTGTCCATTATATCATCCTCTGAAATTTCTCCACCATTGTTCCTGATTCCTGAGACTGCTTCATTAATCCTTTGATTGTAAGCTCTGATGTTTTCTTCAGGTAGCACCTCTAAATTATTGTATCTTTTCTTCCATGTCTTTCTGCGCACATTCTTGGCTTGGATGTCTCCTTCAAACATGTCTTCTAGGTATTTCCAAATTGAATATGCTTTGTTTGCCTTCTTGATCTCAGAAAACTCATTATCAGATAGGGCATTGATTAGGGATTCTTTGGCAATTGCATTTTGGGTGAATACTTCCTTTTGTTTATTAGTAGAATCTTCTTCTACAAGGTCCTTCAAGGTGGGAACATTAATTGCATGAGTAGCAATCTCATAGATCTCAAACCCAACACACTGAAGATGTGTTATCATTTTGTTCTTCCAGTCTAGAAATTCTCTTCATCAAACTTAGGACTCTCTTTCCTGAAGTACGCCATTTGATCTACCTTAAGTTGTTAGGCTTTCTCTCCAAGGCACTTGGCTCTGATACCAATTGTTGGAATAGTCCCAAGGGATAACTAAGAGGGGGGGGGGGGGGGAATCAGTTTATCAGCANGGGGGGGGGGGTGAATCAGTTTATCAGCAAGTTTAATTATTTTCTCTAATTAATTACTGAATATCATTAAGCACTTACACTTTTAAGATAACACAAAATAGAACACCACAATTTTGGTTACGGGGAAACCAAACTAGGTAAAACACCCGGTGGGAATTGGCACCCACAAATAACTATACTTGAGTATAATAATCTTTGTTAGAAGATCTTGCAACCCTGTTAGGAGTTGTTCTTTATAATGCAATAAGTACAGTGACCTGGTTAAGGGTCAGACCCTGTTAGGAGTCTTTTACAAATAACCCTGTTAGGGGTGAGGACTCACTATCCAAAAGTTCACTGCTAATATGATGAAGGCTACAATCTTCCATAAAATATACATACACTATATCTGATAATTAAGTGTTTGAGTAGACCTGTTGTCTTGACCAGTTCCAATGAATTGTATATACCCTCTGCTTCTTCACATAGATCTTTATCTGATGAATGAAATGGCTTTACTGTCCCAAAACAATCAGCATTTTGTTCTGTCATTTTTTTGTCTCTTTTCTTATCATTCACACTTGGTGATCTTCAAATGATCTACTATAAGTATCTTCTTCAAAAGATATGATCTTTGTCATCTTTAGGAATCCCTTCAATTCTTCTTTAGTCAGCCAAACCAAGCATGCAACATAATTAGAACCACGCAACTCAAACTGAATAGATGCATCGCTTTACAGAATTGGCTCCACCAAAACTACCCAAACATCATGCTTCGGTTGAAACATGATTAGCACCTTTGGTTAATTAAATTAAACTCATAACTAAACATGAATCTGAACACACATATCCCATAGATAGATGCAACTGAATAATCAATAAAATTACTGTCTACTTTCTGAAAAATAATCTTTTGAAACTGTGTCTGGTAAACAGAGCAACATAACTCAACTGTTACTGAACATCTAAATCTGTGTGTATGTACATGGTATAGTAACTATGTCTGAAACATAAAACAACTACGCAAGGCTTCCGCATATCCATACTGAAAAGTGAATACAGTTCACTATTGTATACTATATGTTGTCATCAATGACAAACATGCAGTCAACTATTTGCATAAAGGCAAATCTCCAACATAGCACTATCTCATTCTTGAGCACCTAAAGCATCTAAAAACTCCTAAGGATTAGGAGAGACTGCATGACTCAAATGATTGATACCTAAAGTTTTGGAATGAGTGTGAAGAGTGGATGTGGGATCACCTACAAGAGAACCAACATCCTCAACAACTATTTGAGTCCATAAGGGTCTACTAGATGTAGAAGAAGGAGAAGATGCAGTAATGCCAACAACCATATCAATACCATCTTCAAGAATCATAGCATCTAGAGCATCATCATGATCATCCTCTGGAGGAAAGTCATCTTCTAAAGAAGAACTATGAAGAAGAGAGGCATAGGCCTACGATGGAGAATCTATCAAAGTAAAGGACTCATCAAACTAAACATAAAGATAAAAATATACCTCTCGAGTGACAGAATCAAACAATCAATAACGTTTCACATCCTCACAATAGTTAACAAAAATGAAGTGCTCACTTTTCCTCTCCATTGATTTGAACCTATTATTAGGAATGAATGTTTAGCATCATTGCCAAGTAGTCTGAAAAAGGATACGGCGGGCTTGAAATGATACCAAGCCTCCTCTAGATTCATACTCTATATTGCCTTGTCAGGCATACAATTCTAAATATACTTGGCATAACTGACAACCTCTACCCAAAATGTTGGAGCCACGGACCTAAATTGAAG
This sequence comes from Thuja plicata, assembly GCA_018584345.1. Classification (NCBI taxonomy): domain Eukaryota; kingdom Viridiplantae; phylum Streptophyta; class Pinopsida; order Cupressales; family Cupressaceae; genus Thuja; species Thuja plicata. Next base: position 26,029 of record MU224451.1, read on the forward strand.
CATGCAATTAGTCATTCCCTCTAAGGTTCTATTCTTTCACTCGACCACACCATTTTGCTAAGGAATTTATAGCATTGTATGTTGATCAAGAATACCTTAAGCATGATAGAATTCTTGACATGCTTGATTAACATACTCCCCCCTCCCCACTATTTGTACAAATTTTCCTAAGGGAATATCTTGACTGCTTCTCCACAAATGCAAGAAATGTTGAACGACCTCATCCTTTTACATCAAAAAATAGACCCATGCACGCCTACAAAATTCATGAATTAAGGTGACTACATACTTGGCCCTTAAAAAGGAAGGAGTTGGAAATGACACAGGGTCACTATGCACCAACTCAAGGGGTGCCAAAGCACATATGACCATACCCTTAGGAAAGGGATCTCATTAATGCTTTCCAAGAACACAGCCCTAACAAACTCCATTTGAACAGGAATTTTAAGGTATACCAATTACCAAGTTTTGTATGCTCATCTACTAAAGATATTTATAATTCAGGTGCCCAAACCCTTTGTGCCAAAGCTTTCTTGTAGAAATTTCAAGAACAACAAGGGATGATCCTGATGAAGACTCAAATCCATCAAACCTATAAAAACATGATGCATGATCAATTGTGCATTTAGCAATGACCTTTTTAGGATCTTACATCTCTTTAATAGTCGCAACAACAATGGAAAACTCAACAATTTTTCCATTACCATGATTGCAAATGTGATAGATGGAAAAGAAGATTCTGTGAAATATTAAGAATAAGGAGAACATTATCAATGCTTCCATCATGCATCATAACTAATTATATCCCCATAAATAGAATTTGTGATGAGTTCTTGATAGTAATATGTGAAGTAGGACAATTAGAAAGAGAATCAAGAAGATCGACAATATGAATCATGTGATGAGAAGCACCAAAATTAAGAATCCAACTAAAACTGGTAGATGATGAAGCCTTAGCTAAGAGGGTTTGTCCTTTGCTTAAGGAAGAAGAATTAGGCATGACAATTTTGTGCCTCGTCGTAGCTTCCTCCAATACTACTAGCCTCTAAAAGTATGGTGTATTATTATACCTAGGTTTTCCATGAAAGGAATAATTCTTTTTTTCTTCTTATACTTATAATATGACCCTCTCGGGTTAGGAGGAGAATGAGAGGGAGAAAGAGAAGGATAAGGAGGTTTATTCTTATAATCATTATTTATCTTAGGCTTCTAGGGAGGAATACCTCTTAAAGATGAATTTATCTTAGGTTGCTTATTATAATTACCCTTGCCCTTATGAGATTGATCCATTAAAGCGTGACCCTTAGGAAGAGCATCCATTTGAAATAACTTGGCTTGTTACCTAGTTAATCAATCAAAAAATTTCTCAAATGAGAGCATCTTATAAGCATCTCTCATAGAATCCATAGAAGAATAAAATGTAGAATAAAATACTTTAAAAGGGCCTTTAAGCTTATATGGTATCAAGAAAATACACTCCTTATCTTCTCTGGCATGACCACAACCTTTCAATTGAGACATTATTGACTTGAACTATGTAAGGAAATCCTAAATAGAGAGAAATGCATTTAGGGAAAGAGAAGTTAGATCGGCTTCAAGTTGCAAGATTTTGAATTGGTTGATCTTACGATACAATCCTGCAAGATTATCCCATACTTCTTTATTTTTTGTACACTCCACAATGTGAAGCAACAAACTATCTGACATTTTATAATAATTATTGTAACAATTATGATATTTTGAGCTTCCATGTGTGATAGTTGTGTGGGGTGAATAATTCAATCCTAGGGTTTGACATGTTGGACCAGGATACACAAGTGACTAACATGCAAGGCACCCCCCATAATAGATACACACTGATTTTTTAATTCCCAAACAATAATTTTTCCAAGAGAGACAACAAAAACAACTCGTAGCTTCGAGCTAGTAAATATATCATAAAATAGAAAAAATTTCAAAAAATACCTCTATCACAATGTAGTTTTTTGAAGTATCTTTTTGGTCATATCTTGGTTGCAAAAAATGGATTCCATTTGCAAAAGTTACACCAATTTGAAAAAGTGCCCATTGTAGGCCATTTAAGAACACAATAAGGCTTTGGAATGTTCCATCGTAGCAAATTCATCACAACAAAAGGCCATCACCAACACAAGAAAGCTTCACCATACAGATAGAGGGCACAATACTTTCCACATAAGTCATTAAGGGCACAATAATTTCCACACAAGTCATTGATTCATGCATAGTAAAATTGAATTTAACACACTATGGAGAAACATTTTGCACAAACAACACCATGAGAAAGAGATATGATGGGTACCCAAGAGCAATTTTTTTTTGTTGTAAACCTTGCGGTGAGAAAGAGATACTATGGTTACCCTAGTAAACAAATTGCATGGATAGAAATTTTGGACACATCAACATGTACTTGATCAGACCAAGGCACATCAATTATGAGCACACTAAGATGTACCTAATCAAACAATCGATCATCAAGATTTTTACAACCTACAATATGTTTAAACAACATGAATGTGGGATAAACCATGTTAGAGGCACCAATGGTGAATTGATCATAGTTGCTTCTCTCTTGTACAACCAACCTTACAAAGGCCAATGCACCAACCACAAAATAGATGTGATTACAACACACTAGCTAGTGTTGAACGTGTCTCTATGAACAAGAAACATCTATAGATAATTAGGATTAGATGCATATATAAAGAGAATGTGCCCACCATTCAACCACAAATAATTGCAACACAAATCACTATGAATAAAAGTCACTAAACATCAACCATTGACCTACGTAATAGATGAACCCATCAATAAAATTAAATGTGGTCCCTTTCCAAGTCATGCGTGAATCTTTCATAGATAGTGATAGCCAACCAAAAAATTAGATCTTGGAAATACAAATTGGACGAGCCTCGTGAACCAAGGTCTGCAATAAAATAGATGGGAATGTATGCAATAAAGGTGATAGTTTGAAAACTTCAAACCACTGAAAGCACAATACGTTTAAAAAAGGAATGATTTCACTAGCAAGCCCACACACTGAAATATGTTGATCTAAAGTAGATTACCAATTAATAATTCAATAAATGTTTGCACTAGACAAGGCTATTGACAAGATGTTAGTTCATATATTTTAACCCACAATTAGTAAAGTGCATGCCAATGAACAAATATGATAAACTTTGACAACCAAAACAAGGACGCATAGCGTCTAGTTCCTACCTAAGTCCTAAAGATTAAGCCTTAAGATATTTGGCATAGAGTTAAAATAATATAAATAAATTTCAATATCCTATATAATTACCACTATATAGAATTTTCTTTAAAACTAAATGTAATATAAGTCATTAAAGTAAATATAATCATTAATATGTATAGCTAAATATAATCATTAATTATAGTTGAGCATTAAATATTAAATATTAAATTAAGATTTCTATTACATATGCATTGTTATGAATATAATAATTTATTCTATTAGTATAATATATAATAAAAATATTAATATTATATTATTAAGTTAATATTAATATATAATATAATTAATTA